>JBBPCX010054779.1:17961-39532 GCA_037974365.1 Hydrocynus forskahlii | reverse complement strand
TCCCAAGCCTTCTCTGAATCATTTAGATGTTCACTGGCAAACTTAAGATTGTCTGTACATGTGCCTTCTTGAGCAGGAGAAACTCGCAGGCATTTCAAGATTTAAATTCATTCTGATGTAGTGTGTTACCAATGGTGTTCTTAGTGACTGTGGTCCCAACTGCCTTCAGATCATTAACAAACTCCTCCCATGTAGTTCTGGGCAAATCCCTCACCTTTCTCATGATCCTCCTCACGTCATGAGGTAACATACTGCATGGAGCTCCAGACTGAGGGCAACTGATGGTCATTTTATATTTCTTCAATTTCCAAACAATCACACCACCAGCTTCTTGCTGAACCCATTCCAGCCTTGTGCAGGTCTACAGTCTTGTCCCTGACGTCTTTTCACAGCTCCTTAGGTTTGAATGGAAGAAACAGATTCTGTGGACAGGTGTGCTTTATACACATAAGGAGTTAAGATCAGGAGTATCTGTAATAGATTGATTGATTGTAATCTGTGTGTAACATGGGCAGAAGTCTGGCTGGGTTGTAGGGGATCAAATACTTAGTTTACTAAATGACATGCAAATTTATGTATGATGTTTACAACATCTTTTATGTAAAATGTTTTTTCTTGATTTTTGGTTGATATTCTGTCTCTCTCCATAAAAATGAAACTTCCTCATAAATTAGAGACAGTTAATGTTTTTGTAAGTCAGCAAATTTACAAATTCAGCAGGGGATCAAATAATTATTTCCCCCACTGTATTTATGGAGGAGATGGCACTGTGTATATGCCTCTGTGTGTGTGTGTGTGTGTGTGTGTGTGTGTGTGTGTGTGTGTGTGTTTGTGTGTGTGTGTGTTGAAGTATCAATGACATCTTTTTTAAGCGTAATGTTTAAGTGTAAAGACAACTGCACAGTGTACCACATATACACACACACACACACACACATCATACACAAACACACACACTCACACATTTAGAGCATTCAAGACTGCATCATTAAAACAAAAAAAGTCCAATATCTACCTCACCTGCCACATGAAAGGACAATGTCACTTCTGAAACACCTCTGGACAAATGACAAATTAAATGCTAGCAGATGCTGCGTGTGTGTGTTTATGTGTGTGTGTGGGACTTTAAGTTTTTGACTTTACTTTGGCGTTAGGCCAGTAACATTTAAGTTCAGTAGTTTACATACAGAGAGAGAACGCTGTAGTCCATAGAGATAACAAAAGCATGCCTGTGGGCTTTATCTAAAGCCAAAGTAGGTAATTAATATTTATGAGGAGTAGGAGTTAGCACTGTTTCTTGGAAGTGTGAATAAGTTAAGTTGGCAGATCAAATCTTTATGAGTATATCGCTCAGTCCACATACAACAAACAAGCAACCATGCCCTCACAAAAACACACATACACACATACTCTGTGTCTCACACACACATAAATGTACATATATACTGCCAGTACAGTGGTAATGAACCATGACAATTGAAGCTAGGCCTTCTGTTTGGGTCATAAATGTGAAAACTAGGTCAAAAACATGAGAAAAAACACATCTACAATGTTGCTAATTGCTCCTAGCATCCCTGTGGAATTTTAAATGTATGTTAGCGCCAAGTTAGCAGAGATCTACCCTTTTTATCTGCTCAAAATTAAACATGGGCATCTGAAACTTGTAAAAGTAATTCCATGTTTTATTTGAAGCCTTTGAAGTCAAGCCACTGGTAGGCATGGCCTGACTGTCTCTACCTAGACTTTAAAAAGACAATAAAATCCTGCCTGCAGTTTGTCACTGGATGTTTCAAGATTGTACCCCTTTGTTTCACCACAATACTTCAAAACCAGAGTCCAAATGCAACAAGAATGATGATACTAACAAAAATGAACAAAAAAATTAAAATTTTTTCATAAAAATCGTTAGGGCTTCTCTGTAAGCTTAGAAGGTTCTGACGGTTCCCCTCTGCTCTAAATACTTTATCACAGTATACCATACAGAATACTGTATTGCTTTGATCAAACTACAATGTGATCAGCTATGGCATTGAATGGCAATGCATGGGAATTGAATATGAGTGGGGACGTTTTTTTGGCAAACAGCATGGCAAGTTGTGCAGCATGGAGCGAATGAAGGGGTTTATAGGTCATGTTCTGTGAAAGGGGCATTAAACCACACTTATTTCGTTTACTAGATCTTTTTCCTTCTATGCTTAGTGGAGCAGACAGACGAGCTATCAAGTGTCCGGCATGTAACTATGAATGTTGATCATGGACAGCCATTGGACCTTTGCAAAACATTAACTGTGTACTCAAGAAATAGTCAACAGACCAAACCTGCATGCTATGATGATTCTGGGCTTCTGCAGCGCGTGAATAAAACTTTCACAGTGTTCTCATGCTTCAAAAATATTTTAAAGCAGCCCTTGGAAAGAAGAGTGTTACAAAATCACATGCAATTAATTAACATCTTATTTTAAATGTCTTTAAAATTTCTATTGGATTAGAAACCATGTGGGCTAAGTAGATTTTGGCTGTCTTTCATCTGGGCTGTGAGCTGTTCAGTATCTGAGCCAGGATCATATTTATTTATGAAAATGCTTATAGGCAGCAGCCCAGGAATCAGATCAGACAAGCTTGTGAGAAAACAGCTTTTAAAAAACTAGCATTCTTTCACTCACCTCTGGGTCCTTCCCTTTCAGAATACATTCTTCTTGGTTTCCTGGCAATGACCAGTGGATCTGGAGAAGACAGGATTGATAACAAATTTAGAGTGGTTTTGTATGCACAAGTTATTAGAAATACTAATACACATTATAATTTATAATAGCATAATAATTTCCTCACTCTAACCCAGATTACCACAGCCCTCAATTATAAACCAGTAAAACTGGATGTAGGGAGAGGAGCATGTATATATAGTTCATTTTCAGAACAATAACTGGATTCATGATGAAAATGTGGTACTGGCTCAGATGATGGTGGTGAAACAATGCCACTTCTGTGAATATGTGAAAAAAGTGTGTATGGGAAAGTAGAAAGACACAAAATCAACCACATAAATCCATCTCTTATAAATCCCTCTGCCTCTAAATTACTCTAACTCACTGTAAATCATGATGTATGTGTGTGTGTGATGGGCACAGACTGGAAACTGTATGCCACTGACATAATACTCTATTATTTTGTTCCATGTAATTGATGTGGTATTAACTTCAGACTGAAGCAACTGGGATTTCAGTGCCAGGTTGCAGTTGTGCCAGCAGTGCAGCTGTGAGCATCAAGCAGAGCGAGTGATCCATGGATCCATTTCAGGCACAGTGCTACTTCTAAAGAGACAGTTAGTGCCTAAACTCCGTAAAACTCTCCCAGGAAAATGAACCAGGCCTGATACCCCGTAAATGTGTTTACGGTATGTGTACAGAATTTCACTTAAAGCATCTTCCAGCACTAAAACCAGTGCTGCTAAGCAGCTAAAAAAGCATTGTTTAGAACTTGTGCTTACGCTAAGCAGTTGGACAAAAAAGCAAGTCCTAGCACTAAAACTAGTGCCTACGCTGTGCATCTGAACAAAAGCTAACTTGTCCATCTCCTGCAGAAAAACGCCAGCCATGACATGACTTATGGAAGCTATTAGCTGTTGCTGTTTTAGGATGTGCTAAGCCAGGGGTGGGCCTGGTCCTGGTGATCTACCACTCTGGAGGCTTCAGTTCCAACACACCTGGCTCTAAAACCCATGTTCCTGAAAACCCTCAGTCAGGTGTTGAAGCAAAGCTCTACAATGGAGCAGACAGCCAGGAACAGGATTGGGCATCCCTATTCTAAGTGTTTTAATTTGGGACATTTTCTCTAGTAAATGAAACCTCATGTTTCTTAAAGAATGCTGAAGTTTCAGCCGCATTCTTGGAAACTCTAGCAAGAAGAGGGAGTGTCACACACTCAGAACAAGAATAGTGTTCACATTAGGTGATTAACATCTCCCACCATTCATATGGTTTAGTCATCAGTGAATCACCACCTTTGTTTTGAAGCTTTTCCCTCTGACGTGATTGTCTCGGTCCGGATTTTGCAATCACTTACGTTACCCAGCATCCTTCCTCTGTCCTGAAGATACTTCCCGTCCCCTTGCAAAGCATCATTATCATGCTTAAGGACCGCTCGTGTCAAGTCTAAATAAAGACCAGTAAACAAGGGTTAGGTAGTTTATGGTCTTTCTTGGCCTGATACTTGTTTTGATTTGGTGACTTACAATAGAGAAAACACCTTGGAATTTCTCTCAGAGGAAGTGATGCTTGGCTCACTGCTTTAGTTCCTGCCAAACTGGAATTTATGGAAGTGACTGTATTACACCTGAAGAGTTTTTGCTTCCAGCCTATAGATATTTTATCGCTTTGCAGTTTATAAGCCATCGTGTTTTGCTACAATAGGATTGTGCAGCAATCCCATTTCGGAACTAGAATTGAAAACATATGAACTCCAAACATGCTGTTCATTGGCACTGGCATGTATAGAGTCAACAGGCTTTGACTGAAACAATAATGTGTGCCTCCCGTCAAGTTAAATCATCACGTACCAATAACAAATGCTCTTCAGAATGAACTACTATTGAAATGGCAATGGGTCTATTGTATGTGTAAGTGGTTTGAGGTCAGTGGAAAGTAGAAGGTGAATTGGGGGGTTGTGTGGCAGTGAGCGTCTGCGTCTGGGGTAAAGGCCACAGGTCACGACCCCAGGGATGGCAGTAGCTCTCACATGTCTCTCACCATGGCGATATACTTCCTCTTCCTATTTGGATCATCTGACCAGCCCACACGCAGTGATTGGGAATTAGGAGACATGGGTATCACACACACGTTGTTACACACAAACAAGGTTCTCATAAATCACTAAGGCTCTGTTCAAACTGCAGATAACAGGTAAAGTTTTTTAAATATGTGATACACATTTTTTTAAACAGTTGTCTGAATAACAAAAAACTGAATCTGACATTTTCAGTTCAGATTAGGCATGGCTTTAATGTCAGCATTAATAAAGACTCCATGCTGGCTTATGGAATCTAATGAAAAGACATTAATGATGGAGGTTTTCAGCAGACGGAACAGTCAGAAGTTAGATCTTATAGGGGCAGTTGAAGCCCTAGTGGTTAGGGCATTGCCCCTGCAACCAGAAGGTTGTGGGTGCGAATTCCAACACTGCGAGTTTCATCACTCAGGTACCCTTGAGCTAGGTACCCACACACTGCTATCTGGGCACCCCTTGTCCGTGGTAGCCCCCTGCTTCACTTGATGAATAGGTTAAATGCAACAGATTTTCACATTGTTCACACTGTGTGCTGTGGTGTGTTTGAGCGTGACTATAAGGGGTCGCTTCACTTTACTTTAGAAGCTTTTGGAGAAAGGATTTCGCCACATAGCTTGCATTATGGTGGTTTTCTTCAGGATGGGCATGTTTGGTGGTTCTTTTCCACATGTGGGTCAGTTCAGGAACAACAGCCAGATACTGTTAACATCTGTGTAAAGTAGGAAAGCTGGGGTTTTCAGTTGTTTGAGTCTGTTTCTACAAATGAAAGTATGGCATTTGGCAGTAAAGTGTTTCTTAGATTAACTGTATTGTCTCAACCCTAAGTTCCTTTAACAGGTGTCAGCTGTTCCGAGCACACAAAAATGACTGTCACATGGGTGCTTTATTGTTTGGGACAGTTTTTGTGTTTGTTTGTCTTTCACCTTTGTCAGAAAATAACCAGAACACATTTTGACATCATTTTCCTGACCACAGCCAAATCAATTAACTGCCTTAATAAAAACATTAAAACAACAACAGATGTATTTTCATGGTCTTGGTGTGGAGTAGACTTCATAGCCCGAGCAATTGTTGACACCCATGGAAAAAAATAGGACTCCCCACTTCTAAAGTCACAGTTTAACCCCAGGATATGCTCAGCACTTGCACTATACTCAGGCCTCCTAACTGTTGTCTTAAGAACAGTTTTGTTCTTTCTCTTCTCCAGCACACCTGATTAGGGCACAGAAATGAAGTGACATGCAATAAAGAGTGTGTCCCCAAAAACGCTGCTGCTAGCCTGCCGCAGACAAAATCCACCCAGCAGTGAAACACCTTATGAAATCTTTAACATCCCACCCATTCTGGCTTTATAGCCAATCTGCATGTCCTGCTAACACACATCAGACATTAAAAATAAACTAGCCAGACCTCATAAACAGGACTATAATGTTATAACTGACATGGATTCTTGATTAGAGGAGGGAATGCTAATGTTTATGTTACTTAACACGCCCTAAATTAAAGTTTTTCACACTTGTGCGGTTAGTTTATATGAATTACATGTTCGTTTGTTATAAGAGTGTGTGGTTAGTTTATGTGACTTGAATGAGTTTGTTGTGTTTTCGCACTGCTAGAGTTTTATTTGTTTGAATGTTAATTAATATGAGAGGAGCCCCACATGGTTCCGGAGTAAACACACACTTTGTTTACCTCTCTATGGGAGTGTGTGTCTGTGTGTGGCATGAATGTGTGTTTGTGCATGTACATAGCTGTCAATCCCTTAAGCATTTCACTGTGATCACAGTTGTTTAGGAAACAATTCAGTGCAACATTTTCACCAGGATTAGGCTATTTTGCTAAGAAATTGTTTGGTATGAAATCAAATGAATAAAAGGACACTGCGATAAACAGTACTAGCCATCATCTTTTAGCTTTACAGGAAGAAATGACTTAACAGTGTGATGTGGTTGAAAGCAAGTGTGTGAAGATTTATCCAAACCTGTCTTTTTCTGACTGACTTTATTCAAGGTGAGTGGGGTATTGTGTAAATTTGTGTTCAAACCACATGACAAGTTTTGAGTCCAAACGTGATATGACCTATGCCAAATTTTAAGTCCAAAACTGACCAAAATTAGCCCAACAACACTGAAATAAAAACCTGTCATTATCCAAGCAGTTAATTTACGACATAGCCACAAACATTATCATTAGAATTAAATTATTTTAAAATAATACAAAAATATAGCTGCAGGAAGTAATGAGGGGGCCAAACATGCTGAAGTAATTGTTGAATTGTTCAAGTAACACAGCAACACTACACTTTTCAGATGGAAGTGTTCAGATGCAAGACATGCCTGAGACAAATATGGGGACTTTTGATCATAGGTTTGGTTTCAAACCATCACTGAGTAATAACCTAATTTCCTGATTGGTGGCTTCACCATTCAGTTCCATTTAGGGGTGAAGGACAAATGGTTGAGAAATCAAAACTCCATCTCCAAGGCTTGGTCTGAAGATCATTTGTACCAAGTTCAGTGAAGACTAGGCAAACATGCCTATAATTCTATATGTCTCCTGTATCATTTAGCTTGACATTAAAAGCGACCATATGAATTAGTTGTTTAAAGCAAATACAAGCAGTTATAAACCAAAATACAGTTTTGCTTAACTGCAGTGCTTCCTTGTGGTCAAACCATACAGAACTGACATGCTGCCTCAGAATGGAGCCTTAAGTCCATGTACTAGGTCTGGTTTTGATACATCAAAACGTCACTGAGTTATGTTCTCACTTCCTGTTTGTCGGCATCACCATCTGATTTCAATTGGCTGTGGCAGATAAATGACTGTGAAAATCAAAAGTTCATCTGATAAGTTTTGTAAGCCTTGGTGTGAACTTGATCTGTGCCAAATATGGTCAAGACTGGACAAAATTTGTCTGGGAAGTAGCAAATCATTTGGAAAATTGGGTATTCAGTTCAAAAGTCACATGCATAAATGTACCTCCAACTTTTACCAATTACTGACACTAGAGTGCTCAAGATGTAGACATGAAACTTGTGAAAAAAAATCAATGGTCTGTCCCCAGGGGTCTGGGTTAGACACCCTAGCCAGAAAAAGATGAAAAAAGATAGAAACACAATGGATGCCTATGCACCTTCGGTGCTTGGCCCCCAGTCATTATGGTATACAGCACTGTTCTCACACTGTGAGCCTATAGCAAGATGTTTACATGTTTACATATGACATGTTTACATATAATATTTTTGGCTAACCAAACTAAATACAGTGGTTTGTTAGCTGAACTAAACAACACTCTCCTGAATTGATTCACTGTTTAATTTCCTACGCATCCATTTCCTCTGGAGAGTGGGCCTCATAGACCTCATGGTGCTAAATTCTGTCATGACCATGAATGTGGGATTTTAGTGTGGTGGCTTAAAAACTTAGAATATATTGAAAGTAGTGTGCAAGAATAAAGTAAAGGGAAAATTCAAAATCCATAGGAGCAGTCAGCTCCCATCAGATTCAGACTTATATTTCAGGCTCTCTACTGACTCCAATAATAATCCAACTCCTATGGTTTTGTTGCAGGCACCAGTGATCAATGTGTGCATGTGCATGTGTTTACCTCTTTAGCATCCGAGTGTGTGTGGTCCAGCCTAAGAGAATAGAGCACATCCTTCCCTCCGAGAAACAGCCTGTCGTGGTACTCATCCAAAAACATCGCTGACAGCTGAAGGTCGCCTCGGAGGCCAGAGAAGATGGAGGAGCGGTTTGTGGCCAGCAGGTCTGTAGAAGAAAAACAATAAAATGTATGCAATTTTCCATATACTCCAGTCGATCAGCCAAGACTGACCACATGTTTTGGACTGAACCTATGAGCCTAACATTGCTACCACATTGCAAACACCAAAGTCACCAAATAGCTCAAATCATTTCCATAAAAATACAGCCCCAAATTCTCTCAACCCACTCAAACTACATCCAGTTCTTCATTAAGGTGGAGAAAACTTATAAACGTCCATATTTTTTCAGACACTAAACATTTAATTCCAAGGCTGCTATTCACAAAACAGTTGTGAATTAGAAGGCTGTGTCCTGAACCGTCGTAATGAAGAGCAACATTAGACTTGTAGCTACAGTGCTGAACTACAGAAGCAAACTTTGGACACCTAACACATCTCGACTCAACTACAACTAGGCGTAAAAGCAAAATTGCGTACATTTGCCTTTTGAACTATTCCTCTAAGCACCAAACATTCTGAGAACTAAACTAAAACAGTGAGGATGTAGTGAACTGAATTGAGAAAAAGCGAAGTACAGAGACAGTGCCTGTGTTGTTGAAAGGGCATAGCCAAGGACAAGAACAGAAATAAAAGACACATGGTTTGACAACCCACAAATCAACACATGATAAGAATAAATCTCTTCTGACACTGA
Organism: Hydrocynus forskahlii; assembly: GCA_037974365.1. Taxonomy (NCBI): domain Eukaryota; kingdom Metazoa; phylum Chordata; class Actinopteri; order Characiformes; family Alestidae; genus Hydrocynus; species Hydrocynus forskahlii. The sequence goes on along the minus strand of JBBPCX010054779.1, from coordinate 30,328 downwards.
CGCTGGAGCTCTAGAAAATAATTGTTCTCATGACAGTAGCATCCGATCTCTTTTTCTCTTTCTCTCTCTCTTTCTGTCTCGCGCTCATGTTGTTTCTTGCTTACTCTTCTCTCTCTCTCTCTCTCTCTCAGAATTTGACCTTTGACTACACAGTCACAGATTGTGTGTGTGAGTACACACACATCTATCTCTCCTTCGCCTCTTCAATTCCTGTCTTACTCACTTCGCACACTTTTTTTCATGCTGTCATTCATCCACTCACTCACTCATCCTTCTCTCTCCCATCTCTCTCTCTCGCCATCATATTTTCCCTTTCATGTTTTATCTCTGCCTTTCTACACGCAAGCTCAGGATCACAAGAGTGTTAGTCAGACACACACGCGCACACACAAACACACACATAGTCACTCACTGCAATCACTAGCAGGCAATATTCTTGTACTGGTCATCATGCAAGGCTGGTGCTGACGTGCTGCATTCCTACTTATCAGGGAATGTGACAAATGACTGTGTGTGTGTGAGTGTGTGTATACTGATGACAGAAAGGCGAAGAGATGAGTGCATGCATACAGCTTCATCTGTGTCTCTCTTTCTCTATGCACACATGCTGCAGTAGACGTTGCCAGACTCTCTGCGGGTGTGTGGTCAGCAGAAAGAGCAGAAATGTTGCTCCTTCTCCATCTTTCCATTGTATAAGTCCTCATTAAGATAAAAGCAGCAAAGAGAGAAAGCATAGTAAAATTTGAGGAGAAAGAAGAAAGCTCCTGTGGAGGTGGCACACGTCGAAACCTGCGTTTAACAGAGTGCTGTTAAAAAGAACATTTTAACAGAGGCAGGGCAACGCCAGCCAAGAGCTATAAAACACTAATATAACATTTCAATTAGGACTAAACACACACAGACGAATGAACAAAAAAAAGAAAGAAAGGAAGGAAGAAATACACCTCCCATACACACATAAAATGTGCATTTAATGTGCATATTCTTACACAGGTAACCTTTCAGAAAAAAAAAACCAACTATTTTCTTCTCTATCATTTTCTACTCCACATTCTTCTATAGAGCACACAGACACTCCCACATCGCCCTCCGCCCGAAATCGAACTTACAACTCAGCTGCTACAAACAAAACTCTTGCATGGCTGAAAAAATCACATGCATCAATACTTAAATCTAAATCATGAATATCCCTCAGTGCTTTGTTTGCAAATAAAAATGTAATACATCTGGGGGGCTCTGTGACTGTGCATGTGTGGCAGTGCGTTTGTGCATTTGTGCAAAAGAGAGAGGGAGAAAAAGTGTGGCGAAGGGTAGAATTTGGGTAAGATTAGCTAGTCGGCATAAAAGAGCTACATGCAGTGTATCTTTGATTCCTGCCCAATGCACATTCCTGTTTTTCATATTGACTTAGTTGTGTAAGCAAACATACTATGATGATCCTTGGTTTGTGTGTGTGTGTGTGTGTGCATGTGTGTGTGTGCATGTGTGTGTTTTGAAATCCTACTCCATGGATAATATTGGCCTTTTAGGAGATAATTGGCCACCACTGAAATCAGTTCAAGGCAACAAATAATAAAGCACCCGATTACCCATAACATTAAAACCACTGACCGCTGAAGTGAATAAAATTGATTATCCCATTACTATGGCAATGGTCAAGGGGTGAAATAAATTACATAGCAAGCAAACAGAAGTTGATGGAGCCCCACACAATATTAGGCAGGTTGGTTTTAATGTTATGGCTGATTATTGACTTCCCACACTCACACTGTGTGTGTGTGTGTGTGTGTGTGTGTGTGTGTGTCTCCTGCATAGCTGCAGGTAAATCTTCGGCTTGCCAAAAGAAGGAAAAAGGAACTGTGGGAAAGTCTGGGAAATGACCGAAACACTGCCTAAGAAGGGCAAAACAGGAGAGAAAATGAGTGTGCTGCATGCGCATGTGTGTACACATGTGTGTGTGTTGCTTTATGATATTATCATCTGTGTGTTACAAATTGAGGCAGAGTGCAGGTAGTGTGTGTTTGGTCTAGTGTCCCTCCCTCAGTGCAGGACACACATCTGTACACAATTAAAGCCAACATCACAACAGTCAGAGCAATAAAGACTCATTCTCTGTTCCTTTCTTCCTCTCTCTGTCTTTCTATCACTAACTCTCTTTCTGTTTCTCTTTCACTTTTTCTTTCTTTCTCTTTCTATTACTCTCTCGTTATCTCTATTACATTGGTTTTTTTCTCCCTCTTCTCTCATTTTGTTTCCTTCCACTTCCCACCCTTTTTCTGTTTTGTTTTAATTTACTGACACACAAGCACACAAGGCACACACGCACACACACACACACACGCACACACATATACACACACACACACACGCACACACACACAGAAAATTTGCTGTATGGTAAACAGTTGTGGACCAAGAATGTTCCTCTTTACACCTCTTTATGGATGGATTTTCCATAGCAATGCTACCTATCTCTGCCTTTATTTCACTGCCACACACACACACACACACACACATGCGGATGTTGGCCAGGTTGTCTGGATTCTCTCTTTGCTGTATAAATAACCAGTTCTTTTAAACTAACACGGCCTTCCTCATAATCACAGATTAAATTAAATTGAACTAAAACAGAGACATCAGTTCAACTGCACAGTCTGCAGGTGTTTGTGTTGGCTAAGGACACACACACGTAATTAGTCTAACCTTGCTATTGGTTGTTCTTGAATGAGCATCATCTGGTAAAATGACGACAGGGTGTTAGAAAGCAGAGACAGGCAGAGAGGGGGTAAAGGGTTAAGAAAAGAAAGATGTCATCATATATGTAATGATTCTGGAAAAAGTAGTGAAAAAACATATTTGCAATTGTAAGTATATACTTACTATTCCTATATATGAAAAAAACACTACCAAACATTTGCACAGTTAGAGTGTTCTACTGGACACTTTAGCCTGAACAGGCAGAAGCAGTGGGCCACCAGCATATTAGGCATGTGTTCTGGCTCATTGGAGCAGATTTGAAAAAGTAAATGTTGAAGGACCATAAAAAGAGCGAAAAAGAAGAATTTTCAAATGTAGAGAGCAGCAGCTTTAGACAGAACGTTTGTGTATATGTTTGAACTATAATTTGTGGAGCTAAAAAACACAACTCCCTTTCCTTCCGCCCTGCCTATCTTTCCTTCTCTTTTCTTCTCTCTCTTTCTCTTAAAGAAGAGATTACCCCCATAAACATTGGCTCTCTTCCTAAAGCAGCTGGGCTTCCTTTCAGTAGCAGTGCCCTGCTTTTAAACAGCCATTAGTTACCCTTTTCTCCCCACACAAAACCCAACATACCACCACACAAGCACACTCTGCTATAAAAAAAAATACATTTTATCTCTGAAAGTCTCCTTCTAATTAATGTTATTCATAAATTCAGCCTCTTGAAGATGCACTAACTACTCATTTGGTACACAGCTCCACAGATTAGCATCAACAACGCTTGAGCTGCCGCATATGAGTCCAAGTTCAATATGTCTAATGCCAAGAAGGATATAAAGCACCCACACCCTTCTGAGTTCCATCCAATACTTTGGGATGAGCTGGTGTTTGTGTTCCAGAGCTAATCATCTAACCTGATCTCACATATGTTCTTGTGGCTGATTGCAATCAAATTCTCACAACACTGTTTCAACATCTAGTGTAATGCATTCCCAGAAGAGCAGAGGCATACAGTGCATTCACTGCAGAGTCAGTTAGTGTATTTAAGTGTTGTCCATGTTCACATGCAGATAAGCATGTATGTCTCTGACCGTACAATAATGAATGTAGACTTAATAAGTAATCACTGTTACAACAAAAGTTCATATCTCCAAAAACTGTAACTTGGAATGAGAAGATAAAACTTCATGCAATATAACATGATTTTATTCATCATTTATTTTGGGCTGCTTCTGTTGTTTTATTCATATTGAAATGTTTACACAACATAAAGTGCATTTTTAAAAAGTGCACAAAAAACAAAATGTAAAAAAACAATGTACGGAAACCTTTAAATCAAGCCCAATGTCTTTTTTTATTTAACACTGACAAAGTGCGAAGATGAGGAAATAGATTTGTAGTAGTACTGACAAGTTATTTTCTTTTAGCCAGACACAAAGAAATAACTTTTTTGTAAAACTCAAACCTTGCGTGAAAAGGTCTCAAGAGTTTGTCGCCCCCTGTGGTTCAAAATGAAACTGTCGTACATATAGTGAATACGACAGTAATTAATTAGTAGCGAAAAATGCTGAAAAAACTGTTCTAATCAGTGGATTTTTTCAAAATTGCTCACTGCGGGAAATTGCTCACTAGGCTGGATATGAAATTGACCATGTTCACAGCTCACTTCGTATGCCTTTAAACACTGTGCCTGGAATACATTATACCCACCCAGTATGTGATCACTATCAGGTTGTGCTGCTTTGTAGCTCTTGGCGGTTCCTGTCAGCAGCTCAAGGGTGGAACTAATTGATTACAGTCAGCCCAGTGGAGGACTGCTTACGGTGTCGCGCATCGCAGTGGCCAGCATGCAATGTCATACCCCTGCACTAAAAACACTCACTCAGGGGGTTCCCAATGCCCCCTGCTGCTCCCTTCACACACACACACGCACACACTGTCAAAATCACTCACTCTCTTTCCTCTCAGGTAGAAGAGTTAACACAGAGTGGCACACAACACATTTCACCGTAGATTTACTCTTACACTCGCAGTTCTGTTCCTAATTCACCATGACTGCAAACTCTTAACACATACATACACACACTCACACACAAACACAAGATTTGACTGAACTGCAAATCAACAATTCTCCACAGAATCATTATCCTCTACCTGCTTCCTCTACTCTCTCTCTCTCCCTCACACACACACAAGCACATACACACACACACCCCTTCACAGTAAACCCTTTCCTTTTCTGTCACTTCAGTTTTTACTTACTTTTCTGTCTACTTCACTCAGCCTCTTACCGGGCCTGGCAGAAGAGCCAGGGCTGACAACCACTCTTTCTCTCACTTTTCACTGAATATCTCATTTCTCTTTTCTCTCGTCACTCTTTTTGCAGCTCTCTCTTGTCTCTGTCTTTCTTTATTGGAGTCTCACATTTCTCCTTCTCTCTCTCTCTTACTTCCATCCTTCCATCACCTTTAGAGGTTTTACGCTTTGGATAGAAACCAACTGTGTCATTGCTCTCTCTCTCCCTCTCTCACAGACACACACCATAAGGGGAAGGAGGGCCAGCAGCATATAAACCACACAAAGCCACAGAGTCGAGGTAGCCTGAAAAGGAGGGAGAAAGTTATGGAATAAAAAAGAAAAGAAGGTTTTCTCTCACTCTACCTTTCTTTCAGAAATGCAAACACACACACACACACACACAAAGAGAAATTTAACTGACAGCTGGTAAATGCCATTATTCAGGCTGCAGGACTCTTGGCTTCACTCCTCTGTTTGTCGTTTACCATGACAATCATGCCATTCCTTAAACCTCCATTCATCCTTCCAAGTCTCTTCCACAACTAACCAACGGCTCTAATTCTGACATGCACTTCTTTTTTCCATTCTTCCTCATTTCTTTCAGTTCATGTTTTTTATCACAGATTTCCCTGCATGCACCCCCTTCTGTTTCTTACACACTTCAGGAAGTGTGTGTGTGTGTGTGTGTGTGTGTGTGTGTGTGTGTGTGTGTGTGTGTGTGTGTGTGTGTGTGTGTGTGTGTGTGTCTCATAATGGGGTCCCACGGCAGCCATCGGCATAAAGGTTAAAAAATCAAATTATAGTTTTACTGGCCAGCTGTAGCTCTGGATTTTTTCGGTGTACGTGTGTGTGTGTGTGTGAATGTGTGTGTACATTGGATATTTACATTTTAGCTGGACTATACTGAGGTTAAACTCTGCAGGACCAGGCACAGTAGACATGGAGCAGTCAGAATGTACAAATAGCAAAGGCCTTCGACATATTGCTCCCATAATGATGGTGCCCAAAGGAATAAGAACGAAGTATGAATTTCTCCAGTATGCAGCCTATCTTCAATGCGTAACAGGATTAGATTTATTGGATGGTTAAGAAAACAATGAATGACCCTCAGGTCAATGGTTCCCAGTTTTGGTCCTGGACTAGCCCCTTCCCTGCATGTTTTCCCTGCACCTGATACCACTAATCAGCTAATCAAGCCCTTCCTCAGCTCTTGAGTATTTTGAAAACAAACTCTAGGAGTAGGGCAAGGAACTGCTGGGAACAGTTATCAGTCAGTGCTAGTGCTGTGGGCTAATGGAATGAAAGCCATTGTGTTATATTAATATACCATATACTGTAGCTGAGTTTATATTTATTCAACACACTTTGATTCATCAAAGTAACTGGTATTTTCAAATACTACATGTATCTGACCTTACTCACAGTTGTCTAAAAGCCAGTGCAGATGTGGCACTATTTCAGCCCTGGGGCCCTAGCTGAAGAAATCAGGCCAGTGGGCAGGATCCCTGAGTGACAATGAGTGAGAAGCACTGAGGGATTTGACGTTTAATGCTCTTATCAGTATGAGCACCGTAGTGTGTTTGAGAATGTGAGATTGTTCAGGTCCAGCCAATCGACCGCTGTTCGTCCAGATGTGACCCTTTGGGAATGGTTTGTGTGTGTGTGTGTGTGATCAAGTCCAGGACTGGAGTAGCAGTCAGAAAAAAGCTCTGGAGGAAACAGACACAACACAGTATTGTTTAGCCAGCACACGCACTAGAAAGCAGCAACTCCCTCAAGCCTAACGCAACCACAACTCACTGGGCTGTGTGGGTGTGCGTGTGTGTGTGTGTGCTTCTGAGATGTGGGATATACAGTGAGTTCTTGCTGTCTGTTTTCTGCAGAATATGTGTTCTAGTCCCCAGTGCTAGAACATAAGCGCTGAGCAAGATATTTGTGTGTGCCTGTGTGTGCGTGTGTGTGTACTGCCAAATTCCCAGTCTGGCTTTTTTTTTAACAATGCCACCCGGCTTGCCATACCTGGAACTGATGCACTGTGGCCAAACCAAGACCTTCTCACACCCTTTATTCTGATGTGGGTAACCCACAGTCACTCACTTGTGGAGCTTTTTAGAGTAAAATTCAAGAATGTATCATAATGTGAATATTCTAGAATTCCCACATTACCCACACTACAATCTCTACAAGCCATGTGAAGCCCAATCTTACATATCAGAGTAATCGTCCCATTGGCTTTCTTCTCTGTTTGTCTTTATCTGATTTAGCAAAAGAGACAGAGACAGTGTGAGAGACAGAGAGAGAAGCAGAGAAAAGAAAGGGAGAGAGATGGAGAAAAGGCTAGAGCAAAAGGGAGGGGGAAATAAAAGAGAGACAGAAGCAGAAAGAGTAGAGAGAGATCTAGAGCAAGAGAAGTGGACAGAGAAAAAGATGAAAGAGAGAGATGGGGAGGATACTATGAGAGAAATAGGAAGAAGAAGAGGAAAAAGTGAAACAGAGAGATGAAAGAGATGAAAAAATAAGAGAGAGAAAGAGAGGAGTCAGAGAAAGAGAGAGAGAGAGAGAGAGAGAGAGAGAGAGACTCCTGATAACAGAAGATTCTTCTATTATATCTCAACATATGCAAACTCATTAATACAAATTCATGGAAACAAAATACTCCTACTGTGTGTGTGTGTGTGTGTGTGCGTGCGTGTGTATTCTGGGTGTTTTGAATGAGTGTATGTGAACACAGAAGGCAAAGCCTCAGTGTTTGTGTACACACATATAAAAATCTCTGAACTCATGTAAAATGGTGAAAGAGACAAAAACAAAGTGTGCGAGTGAGTGTATTCTCGGCAGGTGTAGCGCTGACCCTTGGTTGAATGGTTTCTGTGCGTGTGTGTTTCTGTGCGTATGCTCATTAATTGCATTAGACGAGATTATCTGAAGTTAATTGTCATTTTCTTGGCCTTTCCCCTCTACTTGGCTTATGAAAACAGTATGTGTGTGTGAGAGTGGCAGTGACTGAGTGAACGTTTATATCTCTTATCAGTAAGCATGCAGGTCAGGGTGTGGGTCAACACTTAAGGCAATCTGTCAGATTTAGCACTTTCAGAAAAGTCCGCAATTTAAGAAGCTAAACACTGAGCTGGACTGGAGGGAAAAGCATGGAGATTTTTATCAGAGGGGGTCTAATAGAGGCTTTAGTCACACAGGAAAGTACTGTCCACAACTCAAACTACTTACACCCCCCCCCCCCTTCTGTGCACTGTTGCCTCACACTCGCCACTGAAGGGGAAAAAAACAGCCCGGACAACAGAAACTGAAATCACTGCTATTAGCACTGCATTCAAATTGCCCTGTTTTCAGCTCTGATTGGGGTCCCCATTGTGCCTCTGCAGGACTGCTGAAGACAAACATCAGTGTGATGTCATCGGACTGTGACTCTAAATAACTCCTTCTGTGTCCGGCAGCCACAGAGAAATTTACGGCATTTCAGATGTTCTCTCCGCTACACTACATGTCCAAAAGTTTGTAGACACTGATTCATCAGAATCAAAATCAGAAAACATTATTGATCCTGAAGGAAATGGCTTACATTGCTTATTCAACATTTTTTTTTAAATAAAGAGTATTAGTCAGGAGTTTGTCCCCTCTTTGATGAAGCAATAGCCTCTGTTAGACCTGGGCTGGAACACTGCTGTGAGGATTTGATTGTATTTAGCCACAACAGCATTAATGAGGTCAGGTACTGATGTTGGATAATAAGCTATGAATCATAAACACCACTTCAAATCGTTCTAAGGATACTGGATGGGGCTCCAATAGATCCACTGCTCCAAAATCCAGTGCTGGCTAGGGTTGGGGGGGTGTTATGTTTGCAGTAGAATAATGAACAATAAAGACATTCAAGGCAAAGTAGAACAGCACTGTTTTTCCATATATCTATTACACTCATTCCTCATCTTCATACAGAGTTCAAATAAATAACTGCTATACGCACACTCAAAAGGACCAAGCACAATGAACCAAGGGATAATGAAAATATGATTAATTGCAGTTGCATTTGGCGTTGAGGTTTCATATAAAAATTACGACTCTGCTCTGGTTAAAATGTGTTGCATGACTAAATTAAGTTCATCATTAGCTATTATTATTATTATTATTATTATTAAAACAACATCAACAATAATCATATACTGATAGTAGTGTGTCCCTCAAAGGAATGCTTAGAACACCCAGCACCCTGCAGAATCACTCTGAATTACTAACAAATATATAATCCAACAAAACCCCTTTGATATAAACTATACACCACATCTCTATAAAAACAGAATATTGAGCTTTTACAATACGTTGGATAGCTTTTATTGTAAGTGTAAAGTGTCCATTCGTCATATGTGAACACACCCCAGCACACAGTGTGAACAGTCCGAAATTAATCTCTACATTTAACCCCTTCACCAAGTGACGCAGTGGGCAGCCAGGAACACAGCGCCCGGGTAGCAGTGTGTGGGGACAGTACCTCGCTCAATTATCTTATCTTATATTTTTCCCACCCGTATTGGGGCAGACCTGTACCGGCTAGGAAGCCCCTCTCCAAAACGGGATGGGTTTTGGCGGAATACAGGTGGGGGAAAAAAAACAACGCGTGCCTGCTACCCTCTCGCGCACCTGCGCTCCATTGGAAGCAGCACGAGCCTCACTCACCCGCGCGAGCCTCACTCATCCGCACTGTTTAAACCGACACGGCCGGAAAATCTGCACGGTCTGAGTGGTTCAATGGTTTTAACACTTTTACAGTTTACAATTTATTATAGACGAATGGCACCCAGTATCAACATAAACAGGTATTCACATTTTCCCTTCTTTCTCTGAGAGGTTCAGCTTTCACACATGTAGGTTGCTCCCGTATATTAACATCATTTAACATTGTTTTTTCATGATTCATTTTAATGCTGTTATTAATAGGCTTTACATTGTGTTTTTAGAAACGCAGTTTACAGCAGAACAATGAACTACAAAGATGTTCAAGGCAGAAGGCTTTTTTAAGTTATGTATTCTTTTTTGCGTTAATGTCAGGTCAGCCTAGGTCATCGTCAGTTTATTCCACTTTTTTGTAGAGTGTATACAATAGTGCAAGACTAGATGTGTTTTATTTTCTTTGCTCTGGCGCCGTTTAGTTTCCTTTGCCTGAGTCTGGTCGAGTTTCCCATCGTTTGTTACATTAATCATTAAGTAAACATTACAGAGCCTTCTTTTGAAATAGAATCCCATATTAGTCTACTATTCGGAAATAGCAGCATCAATGGCATTTGCATTTACAAGAGGTTGAACCTCGGATTCATATTTTTAAGGCTAATAAATAAGCTATTTTTTATAAAGTGTATGTAGCTCTCCCAGTATTACCTCCAAGTATAATAATAATAAGAAGAAGAAGAAGAAAAAGAAGAAGAAGAAGAAGAAGAAGAAGAATAGAAACTTTATTACCTTTATAAGAGAGACGAAGGCGTGGAACGTTCGTCTTGGTTGCTAATGCTGTTGCCAGGACGTATAAAAAGAAAAATGTTGTGATAACTGAAAGTTCCATTTTTCAGATGTTAAAAGGTCTCGCGGCAGCTCAGGTAGCGCGCGACCCGCTGCTAGAACGTGTGCGCTTCTTTTCCCCCCACACTATGCTCCTCTCTCCTTCTCTCTCTCTCTCTATCTCCTCCCTCAATCCCTCTCTCCCTCCCTCCCTCCCTCTCCCTCTCTCCTCCCTCACTCCCTCTCTTTCTCTCTCCCCCTCACTCCCTCTCTCTCTCTCTCTCTCCCTCCCTCCCTCTTTCCCTCTCTCCTCCTCACTTCCTCCCGCATTCTACCTCTCTCTCTTCCCCTCTCTCTCTCTCTCCGTCTCTCTCTCTCCCTCCCTCCCTCTCCCTCTCTCCTCCCTCACTCCCTCTTTCCCTCTCTCCTCCTCCCTCCCTCTCTCTCTTTCTCTCTCTCTCTCTTCCCCTCTCTCTCTCTCTCTCTCTCTCTCTCTCTCTCTCTCTCCCTGTCCCTCTCTCTCCCCGTTAGCTTGTTCTACACCCGTATTCAGTATCCAATCACAGGGCATGAGGCGGGCCTTGTCTGAAGTTGGAAGTATTATTTATAGATCTGCGTTAACTTTAGTTTCTGACCTCTTTGCCAGGACGAGACACGGACTTGGCTGCCATGTTTTCATCTTTGTTCGCTATACGGACACCTGAATACCACCAGTACTTAAAGCAGGAATCTCTCTCTCTTTTTTTTCTTTTCTATTTCTCTGTATCACTCTCTTTAGTCTCTATGGGTTCCTCACTTCTGTCTTTCTGTTCTCTTTCTCTCTTTACCATTCTTTTTCCCCTTTATTTCTCTCTCTCTTTCTCTCTCTCTCTCTCTCTCTCTCTCTCTCTCTCTCTCAAACAGACTTTAATTAAATCTTGCAGCTTGTAGCTTTTAGCTGGGGCGCTCTCAGCATGCATATAGGCTCATGAGGGGGTCACGGTCCTGCACTCATTCCTCTTTGTCAGAAGAGATCTCCACAATGTGAGGGATTTTAACTGTGATGGGAAAGTTCTCACTGCAAAAAACAAGCACCAAAAAGGAACGCATGACGTCAACATCCTTTTCAAATAACAGTGATTAGGCACTGGAGTCCTGTGTAGAGCATTCAGTAGTCATAGCAGCACAGAGAGAGATGGAGAGAGGATTCATGGAACATTTGTTTCCTTGTCATTTTCGAATAAATTTGTGCAAACTTTAAGCCACATTTCCTCATTACAGAGCCACTGTTTGGGTCGAGTGTTCCAGTTCCACACATGTACCTCTAAAGAAGGTAGGAAACACAATAGAACACAGTGAGTTAGGAGAATACTCTAGAACAGTGTGAATAAGTGAAAGTCATTCTAGAGCAGTGTGAATGGGGAAAACATTCTAGAACAGCAAAAATGTGGGAGAACCTTTCAGAACAGTCAGAAAGGAGGGTCATTCTAATACAGTGTGATTGGGGAGACATTCTAGAACAGTGAAAACGTGGGATAGCATTCCCAAACATTCCAACTAAGGGGAAATCATTCTAGGTCAATGTAAATAAGATAGAAGATTCTAGAACAGTAAGAATGTGGGAGAACACATCCCAGAGTGGTGTGAAAGGGAGTGTCATTCTGGAGCGCTATGAGCTTGTGAAACATTTTTGAACAGAGACCATTCCAGAACAGTGTGATTGAGGGAGAATGTTTTAGAACAGTGTAAATTTGGAGAACAGTCCAGAACAGTGTGAGTTGGGAAATATGCTTTTAGAACAGTGTGAATGAGGGAGAACATTTTAGAACAGTGTGAATGAGAGAACATTTTAGAACAGTGTGAATGAGGGAGAACATTTTAGAACAGT
>JBBPCX010054779.1:0-17861 GCA_037974365.1 Hydrocynus forskahlii | reverse complement strand
AACATTTTAGAACAGTGTGAATGAGGGAGAACATTTTAGAACAGTGTGAATGAGGGAGAACATTTTAGAACAGTGTGCATGAAGGAGAACATTTTAGAACAGTGTGAATGAGGGAGAACATTTTAGAACAGTGTGAATGAGGGGTCATTCTACAGCAGTGTGAAGCAGGGTGAAGCGAGAGGTTAGATGTAATTAGGAATGTGTGTGTGTATCCAGGAAAACCTGCTACCCACCTGCTAGCATGTTCATTGGAAATGTAGGCACAATGTCCTCAAGCTTCTTGGGGCCTGACCTGTGACCTTGTGATGAGAGTGGGGTTTAGTCAGAGACTTCTGATTGAACTTTGACCTATGAAATGACCAAGGTACACATAAACTTACACACACATTCGAACATGAACACATTACGACAGACATGCCATTGCACTTTCGGAAGACTTTTCTATTCTGACTATCTTTAGACTACTCAGTTCAGCAATGCTTATTTTGGTGACACTTTATTTGCTTTCATTGTTGACAAACTGTTTGGTTTAAGTTCAGGCATAAGATTAGATTTAAGTTTTGGGTTAGGGTTAAGGTTGGTTTTGGATTTGTTAGAATCTGCTATTTTCAACCTAAGATTCAGTCACATTTAAAATATATTTAATGAAACCTGAGCTACAGACAAGCTGAGCATCTACAAAGCAGTTGATATTCTGCAAATGCTATTCTACCCTTATTTTAAAAAGATCTCTGAAATAAGACAGACTGCTACACATTCATGATGTGCTCACATGTTTTTATTTCAGTTGTTTTTCAGAGCAAACTCACTGAGGGTTCATCAGAAAGGGTGTGCACACCTTGGCCCAGTGTACATTATACAGACAGGCCAAACAGAGCTTTTAAGACTTGTTAGGACTGTACTTTTCCTGAGATGCATGATGAATGATATTATTTTTGTAAACAATTAATGCACAAAGTATCTCCTATTCAAATCTTAACAGGTCTTGTAAGAACTGTATAATGCATTATATACATACATTCTCACAGGGATACACACTGCAGCATGATATATTGTATATAAAAACTCGTAAAAACTCCTTTACAGGCCAATCTCTCTTGTTAAATAAACTAAATTGAAAGTTACACAAAAAATTGCTTTTCACGTTTTGTGGTAATTATCAACTGGACTAACTCCTAATATTGTTCAACAATTTATAAGTATTTTAAGTATATTTTGCACAGACAATAGGAAGCACTTAACCAACATTTTTGGTTAGAAGCCAAAATATTGCAAAACGGGTTCTAGGCACCCGTCTTCTAGACAAGCTAATCCATTTAACTCTCTACAGGTGAGCAGATCTCATGTTCCAAGTGGGGTCTGCAATATGTGTATGTGTTAATAATTAGGTGGTGATGTTCTGCTTGTCTGGCCTATAATTAGGTGTAATTTTTTACTGCTCTGATTTTCAACCTGTGGGCTGCATCCCCCTAGTGGGACTTGGTGGTACTGCTATGTGGCCATTGGCCATCTTTTCTTTAAATCATAATTTTATATATGACAAATATTGTTTTGAGAATTATTAGGGTCAAGCACATTGATTGGTCTGGCAAAATGCATGACTGACATTTGAAAATAACCACCAGTTATTTCCGTATTTTCTGTCCATATTTGGAAAACATTTGTGACGCAAAAGGCTGGAAACCCGTTCTATCACTTACTTTGGAACTAACCATATGTTAGAATCACAGTTCAAAGGGTATGATTCAGTAAAAAATGTGGCAAAACATCATAATATTTAATAAGACCAATAAAGGTATATCCCTGATGTAAAAGAAAAAGCCTAAATACTTACAAGGTTTCTTTTCGTTACCATCAGAGTTGGTCTGCCATAAGAGTTGATTGTTTGCTAGACTATTTTCCTTTAAGGCTGCAAAAAAAAAATCAAACTGAAATTTTGCACTCTGGCAAAACTGGGTCTGGATGTTTTCACCAGTTATTCTGTGTCTCTTAGCTGTATGCTCTCGCTCTGTCTCTTTCTCACTGCCTTTGCCTTTTTTTTGTCCTTTAGAAAGTCTTTCCATCCGTATTTTGTTGCTCAGCCTCAGGGGAGGTGATGTCCTTTGAACCCGAAGCCCCCTTCTGCAGACTGAGGTAAGGAGAAGAGGCCCGCCCTACAGCCATGTCCCAATGAACAAAAAATATTATAAATCTCCAATACATACACACCCACACACAAACACACACACAGTGTGTGTCCACAGACCCATTCATATTTGGCACATGAGAGGTATGAAAGGGGTCAGGTGAATTGTGTGTTGTGTGTTTAGACGTGACTTTCTGACTGTGTGTTGATGAAAGTGGGCCTCCAGAGAGTGCACTCTTGCTCTGAAACATATGTACATGATATGGTTGTGTGTGTGTGGTGGTAGTGTGATGGGGGAGATGCTAAAAGATGGATTATCAGTTGCCCCAGAATAGGACACTAGGTCAGAACAGCAGAACTGTACAGTGCAATATGTACGTACACACTCAGAGATACACACTACAGCGCTACAGCAATCAATATATATATTCCTAAAAAATACCTATTATAATCTATGTTGTTAAATCAATGACACTGAGCCAGTGAGAGTGTATTTTTCAAATTGTATACATTCATGTTGTATATTTTGAAGATGTTGTATGTGTGTAGTTTTAGTGGGCTGACAAAAGATTATGAAAACACTTTGGGTGACTGTTGGCATCTAGTGCTTGTTTGCTGAGTTCGCAAAAACATGTCTTGACTGATCGACTACATTTGGGGCAAATGGAAGTTTGGGTAAGATAGATTTTGACGAAACAATTCCTTTAATGTCATGTATGTATCATAAATAATTATGTAATACCAGGAGTTTCCTTTATAGCATTTAGTGACTTTACGTGAAATATCCTCACGTTTGCTCATGCATATATTTCATGCAGGTTTATTTGCCCCTTTCTTGTCAAAGCAGAACTAACCATTATAAACAATATTGAGACTATAAAAATGACTACAGATGAAGTAATATCCCTATGTCACAAACCCATTGCCAGGTTGTGGCCTAGTAAGTGTTCCTCACCTTTATGCTACATTCTCTCTTTCTCTCTGTCTCTGTCTGTCTCACTCTCTCTCACTCACACACACACACACTCTAAATGCAATTAAGCAATCAAATGCTCTCACAGACACGAACCTACACACGCAATACATATACTCTTATTTAATTCGCAAACACACAAGACAGTGATGCTGCACAGTGATTGGCCAGGCATGTTGGGATCGTGACCCCGACACAGACAATCACATTGACACCGTCATTGACCGCGACTCCTGACCTTTGAACCCAAGAACAGTCTGACTGCATTTATTTATTTACCCCTTGCAACCCAAGGCGCATTAATCATCACTGTCATACTTGTATGTATGTATGTGTGTGTGTATGTATGTGTTTATACTGGTTTGTCTCTCAGCATGTTTAACGAAAGATTGGAAAAAAAGTGTATGTTTAGGTGTTTTTAGGTTGAGTGCATGCTAGTTGCTGAAAGAGTTGTAATGAGTGGTCTAGTGAATCTAAGCAAGTGTGTGTGTGGGGGGGTATTGCTAAAGTATTGCTATGTGTATCTTTGAGCCGCCTATACAGCATGATAGCAGTAGCAAATCGCAGATTACATCTTTACTGCAGTAGAAGTGCAGATGCACTCCAGCTGGACATGACAGAATAATTTTACTGCCATCTCAGCACACACCCACACCCACTATTTTAAAATGATCCCACAATACGGCTATGAAGTGTAATACTGATATGTTCCAGTTAGATGAGAGAGTGCCTTCCTGACCATCTGTTGGCTATGAGAAAAACTACACAGTTTATACTGATCTCAAATGATCAGAATAAACACTAATCTACAATGCAGACAGATTTACAAATTTTATGACCATCTCCATTGATTCCAATCAACCACACACAGTGTATACTGACCTCCACCCAAGGCTGTAAACACTTTGCTCGTATGAGCTACAACTAAAACCACCCGCTCACTTTTACATTACAAGTTGTTTGATTCTGTGAATCATATCTGTAATTAGTGTGAACACACCTCTACCCTGATGTATTTTTCCATCCAGTTAAGTGATATGCACTTGGACAGTAAAGAAAAACAACACTTGATCTGACTGTTCTCATTATGGCCCCATAGACACATAAGTGTCAGATGTGTATCAGATCGGCTAAGTGGATCCTATCTGATTTGAAGAAAAATAGATTTTGTGTTCGCCATTTGGCAAAATTTCAGCTCTATGATATGTAAACCTTGTGATGTAAGCATGGTCTTAATATGCATTCACACTTGGTAGGCATGTTTTGATTTAAGCAAACACTGGTGAGATTGCTCTGTTAGTGTGGTTTGTTGGAACAAGTGTGAACCCTGGCAAGCATCAGTGGGCCAAGACCCCCCGTGGAAGTCAACGTCAGTCCGCTTTCAAATGAAGCCTGGCGCAGTTCGGTTGAATGGTGAACATGAAATGAACCTTACACAAACACAGAGTGAGCTGACGTCTTCTCTTCTCTTCTTTGGTACGTAGACAAATTTTTGAAACAAGCTGTTGACACATGCCTGTGTTTAATCATCCTTCAGGAATCTCTAAACCTCTAGAATAGATAGAAAGGGTATTTTTTTGGTTTTCGGGTGAGGCACTTTCAAAGACATTATAATGTAATAAATACACACTTATGAAACACTGAACATTCATTATATTATTCTTATAATGCAAACTTTTTATTGCCAACAAGTAATTTACTGCAGGCTATGTGTAATGCTGAGATTTCACCATACTACAATGTATGGCCTCTCATGGCTCATTGCTACAGAATATCACAAGCCAGATAAAACAAGACATAAAACACACAAGCCCAATAAGACCAGGGTACCAAATGGTTCCTAAAGTTTGCTGGATTATTAATAGCCCTTTTAATGGTTCTCTTCTTCATCAACAAAGTACTACACATTCTTTCGGGTCGGGCAGTAGTAGATGTGAGGAAATCAAGTCGATGAACATTAAGTGATGTTAGCTTTAATTGTGCAGTTCAATCAAATCCTATTTCTCTTTTTCTATCATGCAAGAGATGGAAACATCCAACACCTATTTCTTTCATCTCAGCTTTTTATTTCTCCCTTTCCCACCCCTCTCTCTTCTTGCTGGCAGAAGATTATAAACAAAGGTTGAGAGGTTTCCTTCCTACTCTCTCAAGCCTTTCCTCCTTCGTCCTCCGTCATTTATTTCTTTAAAAGCATAAATCAGTATTCAGAGAGTGAGACAGATAGACAGATAGTTAGGCAATGAAAAAGAGAGAGCATGTGTATAAAGAAAGAGAGAATGCAATAGACAGATGGATGGATAGATGGATGGATGGATTGATGAATGGAGGAGGGGAGAGAGAGGTAGAAGAGAAATTTAAAAACTGAACAGTGGTGTAGTAATAACCTACGTTGTTGGTTTGGTGTCTTAAGCAGTCATCTAAGTGTGTGCGTGTGTTTGTGTGATTTTGACAAAAGATCTGTTAAAGAAAAGAAGACAGAAAATGTCTTCTGCACTTATTTTGTGTTTATTTCATGTCAGTTATAAAGAGCCCCTTTTGTCCTGTACTTCATCACACAGAACTGGAAAACACATTCATTGCAGCTTCAAAGATGTATTCTACCTTTTCTTGCAGTTACGTGCATTTCATTAATCATGTATTCACACACTCAGCAAAAAATCTGTGTGGGTGTGTGTGTGAGTTTCAGGCCCGTCAGTTCTTGTCTCTGTTCACACACCATTGTGTGTGTGTCTGTGTAGGCTCAAGAGCTGAAACTTTTGAAGTTCTACCCCTCCTCCTTTCAGCCCTTCCTCACGTCTCTCTTTATCCCTGTCCTTCGCTGTAAGCCTCAGCCTAACAGAGTCCAGAACCACCTCCACATCCACCAGCCAAATTAGCAGATGAAAAAGATGAAAAGACTTTTCCTTTATTCTGCCCCACCATTTCTCCTTTTCCCCTCCCACTTCCTCTCTCTTTCTGTTCTCTTTCTTTTTTCATCTCCATATCCCTTCTTCAGCTCCTCCTATCTTTCACTCCAGCCCAACTCCCCTTTGCCTTCATTTAATCATTGTCACTTAAAAAAAAATTGCTTCATTGATGTTTTCACTGTGTTGTTTATTGACATTAGTTTTAATACATAGTCTAATGTAATTATATAAACACATACGTAGCTACATAGAGAGTTACACACTGAATTACATTTACACTCGATTTACATTCTCTGTTGACAGCTTTAACTCTGTACTTCTGATATTTGTTTGTTAAAGGTGTGTGTTTGTTAAAGGTCAAGGAACAACAGAAAGTGACCAAATTGCAATTTTATTTTTCTTTTCGCAAAACAAGACTGTTTTCTAGTGGCAAAATGGGACTATTACTTCGGCTTTGATGATAAATATCACAAGTCTGTCAAAAAACACATAGATTAGGGCTAATATAATGGCATTGCACATAAGCGTTGTAAATTCTAGATTAAAATATTTGAAGCATGTAAAAGACATTCCATGTTTTATCTGAAGCTTGTAATAGACATATTAAGTTAGATTTTTATCTTGTGTGTCATTTTTGCAGAGCAATTTCTTTGGTTAAGTGTCCTGCCACAGAGCTGGACAGAGGTCCACTGGTTAGGCCGACGCTGGTATTTACAGTCAGTGATGTAGGGCACTTTTTCCTGAAAAAACCTGATACCAATTTGATTGGTTGATTCCCGTCATTTCTAATTGTGTTGGTGGTTAATCTGACACATGAGGTATTCAGTTAGGTGCCTGAAGGCCCAAACAATGGAAGAACTGACATAGCTATATCTGTCAGGACACCAGAGATTTAAAAAAATGCTAATTGGGTAAATTTTCCATTGGGTGTGTAGAAAAACCCTATGGGTACAAAAAAAAGCACACACACACACACACACACACACACACACACACACACACACACACACACACACACACACATACACAGATGTATTCTCCAGCACAGCAGCATATTTTCCATGTCAGTTCGCAATTTATTATCATATTAGTCATTGGGCTCATATAAACTGGTGGAAAGTTATAAATAAAAAGTAATTATGCTTCTTGCTTTTCTTAAATTATTCTACCTCTTTCTCTTTTCTCTACCTTACTTTTACTTTCTCTCTCCCTCTTCTCTGTCTTTTACTCTCCATCTCTCACCACTGCCTTGCTTCTATTCTTTCTCTCTGTCTCTCTTTTCTGTACCTCACTATTCCTGTCTCTTTCTTCTCTGTCACACTTTTACTTTCTCCCTTATAACACACCACATGCACTCACACACACACACACACAGACATACACACAACTACACATGCACATACATTCGGACACGCACACACACACACACACAGACACACACACACCTGGCCGATATAATGAGCGAGCAGTTTAGATTTACTGTGGTGCTAAACGCTGAGGCTGGGATTATGGTTACATACTACAAGTATGTGGGAATTCTGAGTCTGTGTATCTGTGTGTTCTTATTTATGTCTGAGAATGATATGTTTCGGTGTGGGAGCTGCTGGAAATCAACTGTATACTAGGTGAGTCAATTTGTCAGTGTAAGTGTGTGTGATAATTCTCAAATATACTGGGAGATCCCACAACTGAAAAGGTCAGTAGTTCAAGCTGTACAGTAGTTTTTTGTTCAGCTGGACTCTCTCACTTGCAAGTGTGTGTGTGTATGTGTGTGTGTGTGTGTGTGTGTGTGTGAGAGAGAGAGAGAGAGAGAGAGAGATGCAGAGTGTGAGACTTCTCTCTGCTATGGGAGTGACTGTGTTTTTGTAAGGGACACACAGTCTTGATAATATCAGAATTATATCAGTATTATCAGCAGAAAATTGCTCAAAATGTCGGCATTCAAGAATTATAGCACACGGGTCACATTAAGACTGCAGGTTCATTTTCATACTCTAAATCAATTTAATGGAATAAAGTGTTCAATATAATTGATGAATATATTACATTAGTTATCTGCCCACTAACGCCTGTGCCTGTTAGATACAAGTTTTAATACATAGTCTAATGTAATTATATAAACACATATGTAGCTACATAGAGAGTTACACTCTGAATTACATTTACACTCGATTTACATCCTCTGTTGACAGCTTTAACACTGTACTTCTGATATTTGTTTGTTAAAGGTGTGTGTTTGTTAAAGGTCAGGGAACAACAGAAAGCAGCCAAATTGCAATTTTATTTTTCTTTTCGCAAAACAGTATTCTAGTGCCAAAATGGGACTATTACTTCTGCTTTGGCGATAAATATCACAAGTCTGTCAAAAAACACATAGATTAGGGCTAAGATAATGGCATTGCACATAAGCATTGTAAATTCTAGATTAAAATATTTGAAGCATGTAAAAGACATTCCATGTTTTATCTCACAAACTCACTATCGCCTGTGCCTGTTAGAGAGATTTAATGTTAGGCGGTAAGGTTAGCTGAGGTAACAGACCATTAGCATTTGTCTGTTGAAAAGACAAAACAAGTCTTTCTTAGTATAAATTTTATAAACAATAGGAGAACTTAAATAGCCATATCTACCTGGACACCACAGAGGGAAAAAAAAGCTAATTTTCCATTGGGCATTTAAAATAAACCCTATAGTTACAAACCAAAACATCAGACAAAACATCAAACAAAACATCAATTAGAGTTCACCTGAGGCCTCTTGTCATCTATATGCTTTGTGTCTACACACACACACATACACACACACGCACACATACACAGAGGTATTCCCCAGCACACCAGCATATTTTCTGTCAGTTCACACATTATGAGCATATTAGTAAACAAAAGCTTTTTTACAAATTACTCACATCAACACATAAATCAGTAGCGAATAAACTTAACACACTGAGCTTTTATAAACTGGGGGGAAAATAAATGTTATTATGACATGATGTTTGCCTTTTAGATCATAGTTAGTCCTGTTTAACTGGACTTTGTTATACGTATGAATAAAAATCCCTGTACCAAGAGGGACACACAGCAGATTAAAATGTAAAAATGTAATATATCTTGGAGGATAATGCTGTATTTTTTCCATATTGTCGTGTGTGTGTGTGTGTGTGTGTGTGTGTGTGTGTGTGTGTGTATGTAAGTGTTAACACATTCAAAAGGGATCTATACCCTCTTCTGATTCTCATGAACACCTTTAATCCAACTTTAATCTTTCTTTTATTTTACATAAATAAAGTTCTTGTTCTCTCATACCCTTTCACTTTCCCCCCCTCTCTCTCTCTTTCTTTCTCTCTCTCTCTCTCTCTCTCTAGTATATTATATAGGGGTCTTTGATGACTGTTTGCCCCCGGAACCATCTAAGTGGCCAGACCCCCAAGCCTTTACCCTCGACCTCACCAGATGTGCCCGTCTTCTTCCCAATCAACCAGTAAACCTCCCTAAAGCTCTGTATGACCCTAAATACCAAACACCAAGCCCCCCAAAACCCCAATAGCCACACCACAGCCAGATGTCAGCACACACACTCACCTGTGAATGAGGCCTCATGAGCCGACACACTAACAATCACTCGAATAACTCCAACACACTCACTAATGCTGCACAATATGTTGTTTATTAATGAAAGTTAGCAACTTTTTGCAGTAATTGTGTTTATATATTTTATTCAGGCAGAAATGTTTTACACAAATGAATCAAGTATATAAGTAAAACAAGTAAACAGTATATAAGTAAAACGTATAAGTAAACAGCAGAATGCTGTGACGAAGAAATGTGATGTACTATCAGTTTCCAAAAAGATGAGTGCTTCTGTTTGCTCTGTTAAACTGCCTGCTGTCCTTTACCCCCTGTGAATATTTAATAATGAGTGGACAAAATGAAATTCTCCAAAACTGAAGTATCCTTATTTAATACACAGTGGTGCTTGAGAGTTGGTAAACCCTAAAGAATTTTCTACATTTCTGCATAAATATGACCTAAAACATCATCAGAGTTTCACACAAGTCCTAAAAGTAAATAGAGAAGACCCATTTAAACAAATGAGACAATAATATTATACCTGGTGATTTACTTATTGAGGAAGATATGAGTGGCAAAAGGTGTGGTGTTGTGACACACTTGTGCGGCAACTGCAAAAAAATGTTTCTGGTATCAGTCCTGAACATCAGCTTGGTGGACTTTAGTCCCCTCCTCTGCATAGAGCATTAGCTCTGCGATGCTGGTGGGTTTCCTCATATGAACTGCTCACTTCAGGTCTTTCCACAAATTTGAATTAAGGTTGAGGTAAGGACTTTGATTTGGCCATTTAAAAACATTAACTTTATTCTGCTTTGACCATTCTTGGATACAACGACTTGAACTACACTAGCCACTTTCTCTTGAGATTCAGTTCACAGAACGGTGTCCTGACATTTTTCTTTAGATATCACTGGTATCACTTAGAATTCATTGTTGTAGCAGTGACGGCTAGCTGTCCTCAACAATACACAAACAAAGCACTAACACACGCAC
The DNA here is from genome assembly GCA_037974365.1 of Hydrocynus forskahlii. Lineage (NCBI taxonomy): Eukaryota > Metazoa > Chordata > Actinopteri > Characiformes > Alestidae > Hydrocynus > Hydrocynus forskahlii. The sequence goes on along the minus strand of JBBPCX010054779.1, from coordinate 7,295 downwards.
ACACTCGAACCTAGGGGCAATTTAGCATGTCCAGTCCACCTGACAGGCATGTCTTTGAGTTGTGGGAGGAAACCACAGTACCTAGTGTGACCCCTTGTGCAGCAACTGTAAATAAACATTTCCTGTAACTGCTGATCAGTCTGGCACAACAGCGTGGAGGATTTTTAGCCCGTCCTACTGCATAAAACAAAGATGTTCAGCTCTAAGATATCGGTGGGTTTCCTCCCGTGAAGTTTAGACACAGGGAGAACATGCAACCTCCACACAAAAGGAACCTTTTCTGGTTGATAGATCCTCATCAATACTGGATCATTTTACATAATAAAAAGATGAATATACACACACAATTGAATGTTACTGAATTTTGCAAAACAATTAATTAAAATGTTATATGTTCCTGGGTTCCTGAAGGTTCCCTTAACCCCGATTTGCTCCAGGGAGACTGTCCCCTGTAGTTAGGGAATGGAAGTCGCTTTGGATTAAAGCGTCTAATAAATGCCATAAATGTAAATGTAAATGTAATTTCCATAGTTCGGGGTTTTCAGAGATACTGAGTTTCTGATGGAGATGGACACAGACAGGTAATGTTTGCAGGGGATCATTTTTTTAAAAGCCCAAAAAGCCAAAATTTGTCAGTGTGAAAGGTTTCTGCAGGCCATCATGCATGCTGGGCAGCCCTATCCCAAATATATACACTAGTACAAACCACATGTGTAGAAAGATGAAACGTTGGATATGGTCCAACAAAGTAACAATCTATCCCCCTCCAACCTCATTTACACACACACTCACACACTTCAACACACCTAGACTCTCCAGTCAGCCATTAGCCTGTTTCCTGTCAGAAATCTGGGCTCATTGCCTCAATGTCTCAATGCAAACACCGGCACAGTTTAACTAAAGCTCCCAGGACACACACACATACACACTCATGCACACACACGCACATAAACACACACACTACAGCCCCAGGCTAATTTCCGATTTCCATGTGGCGCCTGCTTCTAATCCTCCGGTGTGACTCGCTAGAAATGGGTCCCAAAGGCAAACACACACACACACCACAACACACTGGCATGAGTGTTTGTAGAATAGGGCACAGAAATTCTCTTGTTCAACCAAATAATTTACCACCAATTACCACCAATCACCCACCAGGTACAACACACACTTAACACAACACACTCATAGACACATAAGAGCAGGTGCATACATGCACAGTTACACATACAGAGGGGCATTTGTACACACACAAACACACAATCTGAAAGGTGCATGAGTGCTTACAACTCTTGGAACACACACATACAAGATACACACTCACACAGTATGCCAATTATATAACACTTATGCGAACACACACACACACACACACACACACACATACACACACACATACACACTTGTTTCTGGCCCGTGAAAGGGCCAGACTCCCCAGAGAGCAACAGATTAGCTACAGCCAAAGCCACTAATCCTCATACAGACTACTGACTGACTGACACACACACACACACACACACACATACACACACACACACAATTAAAAACACACGGAATATGAAACCACTGGATCTATTTTCACTATTTTTCCTGATTCCTGCCAGTAAGCCCTGGGAAAAAGTGTTTCTCCTAAATTGGCCATAAAACAATGAGTGTTCAGCGGTCACTCTGCAGAAGCAGGTAGGTGGTCAGCATCTCCCAGCATTCCACACAGCCACAAAGAGCCAATCATTTTCCAGCTAACTGAGGGGCCACTAACAAGGGTCCTGAGGTCAAAGGTTAAACCCACATAACCACCTCTTGGGGTGTTACATTACCTGCAGAGAGCGAGAGAGAGACATACAGACACAGAGAGAGAGAGAGAGAGAGAGAGAGTGACATACAGACAGACAGAGAGAAAGAGAGAGAGAGAGAGAGATACAGAGACAGACAGAGCACAAGCTGAAAGAGAGGTAAACAGAGAGACAGACAGCAAGAGAGACAGATGAAAAGACAATGACTGAAAGAGCCAGTCTGTCACACAGTATAATTTTCTGAAAGTTTACCTAAGAAAACTGGCAGTTCCATGCCTTTGTGAGTCCCATTAAAAGATCACCATTGGTATTAGCTCAGTGGAAGCTAAAAGAAGAGATCGCTCAAGTTCTGGTGTTTACATTGGCATTCAGCCAGTCAGTCACCTTTGCTCTCGGAGGCAGTCCATCAAATCAAACGTTTGAGTGGCAAACCAGCCAACAATGACCCTGCAACAACCCAGCAACCAGCTGGCTACCAATCAGTGAGCAGCAGGAGGTTAGCATGCCATTGTGAAACGATTAGGCAGAGCCGAGTTCTCCAAAAGTTGTTACCTACAGAAAGGACATAACAGAACAGTACATAAAAGATTATCACAACTGTTAACTAAAGACTGAAAAAAAAGTTAATAATCTTTTGGGTGTCCAGGTTTTTTTTGGACATGCAGACAGTCAGACATAATGTGTATGTTTCTGAGAAAGTCAACAGGGCTGGAGGGCTGTTTAATTCTGCCATTCACCTAGGAAGCAAGAAGGATAATGTGAACTTCATGCAAACTTCCAGAAAGACTGCTTGGGATACAGTCTTCAGCAGACTTTGTTAATTGAATTATGAACGTGATGCAAAAACACAAGATGACTTTCATCAAAAGTAATTAAACATGAAAATATCTCAATGAAAAGTAAACACAACAACTAAATAGAAATGCACATTTGAAAATGAAACTATGCTGAAATATATTACAGCATATATATTTTGATCATGAATGATAACAAGGTGATAATGTCAGAGACAGATGAATTTTTAACTAATGGAAACTTGCTTGTCAACTTAAATCATGGCAGCACTAAAATGGAGAAATGGATCTGTGGATACATGTTAGCTGTACTACAACTGAAAAGAAAACGCACTACAATCCAGTAAAACAATTGGACAAAAATGAATATTTTAGTCAAAAGACAAAAACTAGCACTGGGCATATTGATAAGCACTTCAGTGAATATTACACAAGGTTGGTACGAAATCCTGAAGGCTGGTTAAGTGAGTTTTATAGTCTTATCCACATAGTTCCAGTGCAAAACTAAAGATGTAAAAGCAAACTTGCATTAGTAGTGGCACTCATCCACTGCTTACATAAAAACAATTCCACTCTCCCTAAACTGTATGGGCCACAGTCATATAGAAGCAAACTGAGAATAGAGAGTATGTGTATGTGTGATGAGCTCATGTGATTTATGCTGTGCTCGTGGTGGTCTTCATTGTATGTGACCTCATTGTGAGACCACCAAAGTGAAAGTGGCCAGATACTTCAAGATTCCTCCACATTCCCCCATGAACACTAGAGAATCTCTGTCTTTTTGGTGGGTTAAAATGGTAAATGTGTCTCCACCAGGGCTGTAGAACGAGAGCTTCAGAAATAGATGTGTCATCACAAGACCATTTGGGCTAATCCCCCCCCCCCACACACACACACACATAATCCTACTCACAAAGTCATAGCCTTTGACTTTTACCCATCAAGCTCATTCTTCAGTCATGCAGCTGTTTGACAACCACACTAAAGCCCCTTTCTCACACTCGCTCTATAACCAGCACAAGGATACCATGGCCCCTTTATCCCTTCTCCTCTAATCTCCTTCTGTCTTTCTCTTTCTTTATCATTGTCGTTATCTATCTATCTGTCTAGCTATCTATCTATCTTTCTATCTATCTATCTATCTATCACTTTTTTCCTCTCCTCTTGCGTGTTCTCTGTTTGTATTATCTATATCACTCTCTTTATCTCTGGGTCCCTCTGTATCCTTGCCTCTCTATAACTCTCTGTCCTTGTAGCACTGAGCATCATCAACACAGCACTGACCCAAATTAGGTCAATTAAGTACACCTAAAGTATTTTGTGAATGATGATGAATCAGAGTTCCATTTGTGTGTGTGTGTGTGTGTGTGTGTGTGTGGCCTTGTATATTTCTCTCTGTGGGGTCCAAATGTCCACATAATATCAGGAACAAGGCAAAATTTGAGGACATGAGGACATTTTGCATGTTTTTTTTTGGCCACATATTCAATATTTTATTTGAAATAAAAACAAAAGGGCACGAAGGCTACTTTTTAAGTTTGTAGGAGCTTAGGGTTGTGTTTAGATCTAGATGTAATATTGCCCTGGTAGCATAACACACAAATCAATGAAATGCCACTATGTGCTCACAAATATAGTAACTCTGAACCATGTGTGTGTGTGTGTGTGTGTGTGTATGTGTTTTACTTAAGTGGCTTTGCTCATTTTTCTTCATTTCTTTGATTTATCCCTGTCATCCATCTTTTTTCCATGTAGAACGAGAGAGAGAGAGAGGGAAAGAGAGAGAGGTGAAAGGTCATTGGATAAATGATTATTTAACATGTGTCTGCACCCGTTCCTCCCCACACCCAGTTCAGCATTTAAAAATAAAGTGTGTGTGTGTGTGTGTGTTTTGCCAATTATTTCCTGTCATAGTTTATCACTGACAATCAGAGATTAACAAGACAGATGTCCTGTTAATCAGCAGACACTCCCCTCTTACACACACACACGTGTTTACATTTTTCTTTGTTTCCTTAGGACTATATAGTCAGTACTCTTAATAGTATCAATGGGGCCACTGGTTTTGTACAAAATTACTGGCCGTTATCCGTTCAGCACAGCACCAGAGTGGAGAAGAGGATGAGACAGAGAAAGAGAGAGAGAGAGAGAGAGAGAGAGAGAAACTGCAGTTTCCACTTATATGACTGACCAATCAAAGATATTTACGAACTTCAGAGCACATATTTTCAGGGACCCCCAGGCTAGCTCCAGTTTGTACGTAAATAAACACAGGCCCATACACACACAGCAATGTCTCAGAGAACTGTTCCCTCTCCTAAATAGATTAGTCTGGAAGTCATTTACTGCTGAAGCAGGCACAAGGTGTGTCTACACTTGCATGCTTCAGGCAGAAGAGGGGGGGGGGGGTAAATAGTGAAGAACAACCTTCAATTACTTTGTTGAAAAATAGTTGTGTGTTACATTTTGCTGTTTGCCTGTGAGTTGTAATGCTTTCCTTACTTGCAGACAGATCTAAAGTCAGTACACCTAACCATCATCCTCTTTACTCAGTGGACCTTAAGTACTATACATCATTTGTAAAAATGTACTTATGATGGCTGAGTGATTTGAAACGATCATTTAAAGTTAAACTGCACACATTAAAAGTGTGAATTAGAAGAGTAAAAAGGAAAATCTGCTCTAGATTTCATATGAAAAACATCAGCAACATTTATAGTGACACTTAACTGTAGACTTACCGATTTACATTACGTACTTAGGTGTGGCATAAAGAAATCACATAATTTAGGTTTTGTTTGGTTTTGCTTGATGGTGGCTGTGGTTTCTTAAATGGTTGCTAGAGTACTGGTCAATAGTCATTAAGATGTTGTCCGGTGTTTAGAATTTAGCTATGGTGTTCCAGGTTGTTGCTGGGGTATTACAAGTGGGTTGCTAAGGTGTCCCAGGTAGTAGTTAGGGCAGTGCTCGGCAGGAGCTAGACTATTTTAGGGTATTGGTTTCCATGGTATCCAAGATAAACTAGGATGCAGCTATGTGGTTGACATGGTGTTTCAGGTGGTTTTTATGGTGTTGCTAAGCAGTTCCAGTGCTATCCCTGGTGGTGCTGCAGACCATTTACTATAGTACCTCTAGAGGTAGAGAGGGTTTTGCGAAGTGGCTGCTATGGCATAGGTAGGGGGTTGCTATGGCATTCTAGTTCATTCCTAAAATGTTGCTAAGAGGTTGTTGTGATATCTCTGGAGGTTGTTAGGGTGTTGCAACATGGGTCCTAGGGTGTTGCTAGTGTACTAGTGTATAATAGGGACATAAGAGGGATGCATAAACTTTTGGTCACAATATTCCTCCATTCATTCCTAAAGGAAATAATCTGGTTTTAAACAATTGCTATGTAGAAACCATCTATGCAATATATATGGTTATATATATATATAGCCCACAAATATCTTGAAGTTGGTTCAGTGTTGATGTTTCAAAAACTGCAGGACACGTTAACAGACAAAGATAAGAAAAAGAACAAGCTGGCGAAGAAGAATATAAACCAGATCACCATATTGCAGCACATTAGTAGTGCACTAATGCAATCTCTAATAATGTAGTTGTGAAATGAATTGTTTACAGTTGATCTAAATGTTTTATCATGTTCAAGTCTGCATGTCTTTTGTTTGAATTAACTCTAAACAATAACAAAAATTCAAGTAAATAAAAGATGAACAGTTCACACGTCAGTAACTGTACATGTAACAATCTAATACACATCATAATAAAATAGCTCTTCTTCTACTCATAAGTACAAATGTTGTTTTCATTCAGTGTTTTGAATCCATGTAAACTCCATGTGTTTCAGTGTGTTACAAGTTAAATTATACAAGAGATAATTTAACAGAATGTAAGAAGGGGAGCTTCAAGGCATACGCACTATGATTAAAGCCCATGTAATCAGTGCAATGCAGAAAATTACAATGGACTAATAGAAAAGTGCAGTAGATAATTGTAGACAGTGGATTGGTTCCATTCTGGAAACTTGGAAAGCCCGGGGTTTAAAGCACCACACACAGAGACAGACACAGAGCCAAGGGATCTCCTTGGAATAAAATGTGTCCAGATAACACAGTCCTGTTATCCTGTCTCCATTTTCCTGCTTCTGTTCCAGCCCATCCTCTCTCATTGATCTGAGGATACTCAGAGAAAATAAATGTTCTGGTGTGAGGAAAATTCATGAAAGAAGATATACAGAGGAACCTGTTTCCCATAGAAGTGAAAAATAATCGTGTTCGTTTTGCATCAGACTTTATTTTAATCTGTCATTTTACCATCATAGTTGTGGTGAGCCATACATCACTTCAGACTCTATCCATCTCTCTCTCTCTCCCTCTCCCTCTCCCTCTCACCCCCCCCCCCCCTCTCTCTCTGTGTAGATCTAGATGTGTGTATTGTTGATGCCATAGTGGAACACTTGTACACATCCAAAACAACACGCTGCCAGGAGAAAAGATGTTTTATATTTTAGAACACTGGGACAGTAGCTTTGGGAGATCAACCGTCATGAACCATCAGTTTATGCAATAAAATATACATTAAAAAAACGAATATAAAAAGGTTAAAAAGACTAGACTGTGAATCGGAATGATTTTTATATTTAAAGCAAATGTCCACAATGAAGCAGTAATTCGCTACATATTGGGTGAATCACCATCACCATTAGACA
>JBBPCX010054749.1:0-12500 GCA_037974365.1 Hydrocynus forskahlii | reverse complement strand
CCTGAACGAACACACACACACACACACACAGATCAGTCTGGCTCAACTTGAATAGGATTTAAATGGAGCAAACTGTTTCCAATGGGATTAAAGCAATTACCAGAAGTCCAGGCTGGTCGATGGTGTTCACCACTTCTCTAGGGCTGCTCTCAGGGGCCTCAAAATCTACAGACACACGGTCCTACAGACGGGAGCAGAAACACAAACAGCCCTCTCCAATCAGCCCTCTGTGTGTTTCAGCACCTACTCTACCAGACAAAAAAGCATCAGTGACCTGTGCTCTCTTGAAAAATCAATAAAAGGTTGATTTTTTAACAACAGAAAGTCTAAAAAAGCACTTAGAGAGAGATCTGAATCTGCAACGTTCAGGCTCTCAGTATGGAGCTTAAACCAGTAGACCATGAGAGAGGCGTTAAAACAAGCCACATCAAAAGCGCATGTAAGTGCCTGAAAATGAGTGAAGTGAAGGAGGGAGACCAAACTGCTCTAACTAACGCAGATGGAAGGTCTCCTAACGCTCCCAACGTATATATTGTGTCTCATTTCTACTCCATGCTGCATTTTGTCTGGCTCTCTGCCAGCAGCTTGCTGAGGTGTGAGGTGCTGTCACAGTGGCCAATGTTCAAGAAATGCACGTCTATAAGCAAAATTATCGATTTTAAATGACCAATACTCGGCTCCTGATCAGCCAATCAAAACATTCAATACACACACACTACACCAGATATTAATGCTGTTAACGATTTGGCACTAAATCTGTTCCAGACCTCAGCACAAGCTCAGACAAGAAGCTGCACCTTTTCAGCTACAAAAAGGAAAGAAAAACAATAGCGAAAATATGAAATAAAAATACGTCGTTTCCTTTACAAGTTGAAAGAATCTGTAACGGTTGTGTGGCGATGCAGAGACAAATTCTAAACCGTCCTTTAGCTTTAAATGCACTAGACAACTGTTTCATACCAACAGTTGGTGGTGATGATTAAGTTGTGTATTTAGGTTTTGTTTTGTGCTTTTATTTTGAAGTGTTACTGGGTAATTATTGAGGAGTCACAGCTGTGTTTAGTTTGTGCTAAGTGCTTGTGTTTCATTATTGGTTGTTGGGATTTATTTTATAGGTTTGTGTTTTATGTTCAGGTGTGGGTCAACTGTCATCCTGGCGTTAGTTACTTGTTTCTCTACTCTCCTTTTGTTAAAGAAAAGCTTAAGTCCTGTTTCTGGCCATCGTGCCGAGTCGGTTTTGTTTTTGTATTTTGTTTTTTGGTATTCACAATAAAGTATTCTAAGTGGAAGTCTGTGAATGTGCCTGCTTTCTGTGCCTGGAGAAGGCACTCAAATGATGGGCGTATTGTAAAATTATCTGTTAGCAAAGAATATTGAGTATATTTTTAATAAGTTTAAAATGACTAACATACAAATGTAGAAAATCTCAGGGTGTGCCAAACCTTTGACAGGTGGTGTAGAAAAACAAGCACACACATACACACACCCACACACACACACACACACACACACACAGACACACCCACACAAACACGCGCACACACACACGCGCGCACAAACACGCACACACACGCGCGCGCACAAACACGCACACACACACACACACACACACACACACACACCCACACAGTGCCCCACAGGGCCTTTGTTGTGCACCTGTGTGTATCTGTTGAGGGTGTTGGTGAAGGTGTGTGTGAAGCAGTGCTCCAGCAGTCTCTCCTGCAGATAGTTGTGGCACAGCTCAGAGAAGCCGGCGGCTCTGTCCTCCCCGCTGTATCTGGGGTTGCGCAGACCCGGAGTGTCCACAACGATCACCGACCCGAGTGTCAGTTGCTGAGACTGCAGAGCCCTGAGAAGCAAATGAAGCAGATTCAGGCATGGAGGAGAATCAGGGAGAGCTCAGGACACTGTACTGCCAGCCCTAATACACCTGCCTCCCACCACGCCCTGCGGTTAAGTAGACCCGCTCATGCAGTTTATGACCCTCTGTGACACACTTACCTATAACATACTGCTAGTAAAAAGTACTGTACTGTTTTTTGTTACATACTTTTGTGCAGTTGTATGTCTAAAAGCACATCATTCAGTGCCAGAAACCACATAAGCAAGTCTATTTCAGTTTATGTATCAATATGACACAAGGCTTTGAATTTCGGAATGTACAGTACTGCGCAAAAGTTTTGAGGCTCTCCTCATTTCTTCATGTTTTACTTCTGAAAAAGCTAGATTTTTTTGTAATGTATTGTAATGTAATGAGTTAGGACCCTGCGCCTTCTAGAGACCAACATGTCATACAGATTCAGTCTGTCTGAACAAAAAAGCTGTCAAGCTATTGCCCAAAAAGTGTTTTGTGCCTACCACGCTTCAGGGGATGCTAGCATGAAGGGACACGCCCACCTAGAAACACGATCCTTGTAATCCATATCAGCAATGTGGGGCTACAAGTGCACCACACTAAACAAGGACTGGAGAGGTCTGACTGTATGAAATCGTCACATGGTCATTATAATAAATACATTGCGTCATGTTAAACGGTTATGACACCGTGGGCTTTAGGTTTTAGGGGTAAAGAACTTGACTCATAAAACAATTCAACTGTTTGTAGAAGAGAAGGTGTAACAATGTGATAGGGCCAAGCTGACCTACCGCATCTGGGTTTTAAGAATGGACCCAAGAGCAGAGTGCCATGCATAGAATCATGCTTGTGGCAAAGCGCTGAGGGAAAAACTTCATCGTGAGGATTTGCTCAACCTGCTCCTTTAGGGAACTGGGCAATGCCTTGCTGCTGAGCCATCGAGATGGAATAGGGGCAGTGACCTAGTAAAATGTCTCTCATCAGGGATCAGGCAGAGAAAGGCAGGACAGAAAAGGAAAAGATGAAGAAAACCACCAGGAGGGAGCAGACTCAGGTCTGGGAGAGAGAAAAAGGAGAAAAGAAAGGAAAGACACATGTGCTGAAAATGTGCTATGGTTGTTTAGGAAAATGTGTTGGAAGGGTACACCCAAAAGGAGCCTAAAGTGGGTGATGGGACACCCAGATCATAAAGAGTTGGAGAGAGAGTTTAGATGAGACAGAGAAAAAGAGAACGAAAGAGGGTGTCGGAGCACCCAGAGGAGATCAGAGCTCAAACATACTGGTGCCAATCTGGAGATTCAGCAAAACCCAAAGACTTCGCAAAACTCAGTTACCTCTTGACCCCCATAGATCGTGTGATCAGACTGATCACAATAGGAGAGGTACTCTGGGGCCCCCAGGCGCCGCTGGTCAGCATGATAATGAGGGGACAGGTGCCCTAGACGCAGAAGTGCCAGCCCTGGCGCTCCCTCTGTTAGAAAGGTGGGATGCAGCGGTCAATGCAGCCCTGGGCTTGCCCCCCTCACAGAAGGTTTATTATTTAATTAGGCTGCATGGTTAAGATGCACAAGGGCACTCAGAGCATGTGAATGTGTGTGTACCTGTTAATAAGAGACACGATGGCAGTGAACAGCTCCTCATAAAGACCAGAGGCCATTCCATCCACACACTGTGCTGCACTCAGCTTAGGACCTAAACCAGGAAACATATTCCAGTCACAATTTACTCAGAACATCAGTGTCCATTTGCGTCTGCAGGCCTGAGTGTGTGATTCTTCTGCGCAATCGATATTCATTATTGCTCATTACGGTTAATGTAACCAACATTATTTTATTAGAATCGTGAGTCATGAGCATTGACCAGAATAGGACCAGTGACTCTGACCTTCTTCTTGTTCATCAGTCATGTGGCGCTCTCTGGCGCCCCCCGTGGCCCTCTGCAGTAGCTGCTGCAGGTGATGTTTGAAGACGGCAGTGTGGAGCTCCTCACCTTCGCAACCCAGAATGGCACTGGCAACGTGAGCGCTGTCAAAACTCATGAACTGCTTTCGTCCCACTGGAGCAGGGAAGGAGGGTGAAGGAGAAAATGTTCAGTCTTATTTTAAGGAAAGATGTTTTAGATCAGCACAGTTGAGTTTTAAGATGAAGAAGGCATGCTCGTTGCACCTTTGCACACCCCCGCAATGCCCAGGTGATATATTCCAGCCAGGACATGCCAGATGGCACGCTGCTCATTGGCTGAAAATCCAAGAGTGTTCATGGCAGCCAAAAGTCTCCCAAACTCCACTGTGGCTCTCTGCTTCTCGTCCACCTGGGAACAGAGTGGCATATGAGCTTCATGAGGATCAGCACGCACTTAACATTCTCTAAACTAATAATGTAATACAAATCCTCCTGCATAATGCTTGCTAACACTAACGCTAACCCATTCTAATTAAAATAATAGGCAAAAATAACCTTGATTTACCTTGTCGCTATTGCTACATCTTAATTTAGTGCTCCAGTTCATGTTTATGGTTAAAGCACATTATATTTAAAAGTGACAACATAATTAGATTGTGAGCTGCTTGTTGCTATTGCTACATCTCAATCAGTCTGAGTGCTCTAATGTGTGTATATGGTTAAACAACATTAATTAAGGAAAGGCTCGCTGAAAAACCCTCCCCCAAAACCCCAAACACAGTTGACTGACTGAGACAGCTAACAAGTGATGGACGAAAATCCTATTGCATTTATATCAATTAACAGATGCTTTTATCCACTGAACCCCACTCTCCTGCTTGGAAGGCCGTGATACTATCCACTACACTAACCAACCTTAGATGACAGCAACCTCTTAGCTCTAATGCAAAACACATCTGGACACCAGACATGTCTGGTGCTTTTGGGGTAAGGGGGAAACTGTGTTCTGTAGGAACGATTCTGTAGGAAACAAATTATAAGAACCCTTATGCTACCTCTATTTTTAAGGATGTGTGAAAAGTGAAAGTAAACCCCACTGTTAGCTTGGGGATAGGTGGGTTAAAAAGGCTATTTAAAGTTACATACATTCAAAACTGAAATAATGTTCCATTACGAGTGGAGTTGTGGAGTTGGCATGACCGAAATGTACATTTTAGGTACCAATGAGCCATTGTTGTAAAATTGCATGAGTAGTGATATGAGGGTTCAATAAAAACAGCAGGGGGGCAGGTTGGCACAGGCCCCTCGCTGTGTTTTGGGCCCCAGTGTGAACGAACTCTCTGCATGGCTGGTAACCGGTAACCATGCCGCTGACTTTTTTTTGGCACCAGACAAAGCACTGGATGTGTTTTTCTCTCCAGTCTCCCTCCTGTCTTACCTTGACGGGGCAAGTGATGCCAAACGAGTTGCTCTCGGGCAGCTGGTGCAGCTGTAGCTCTGTCCTGAAACCGAAAGGACAGGACAAACCCACACATGTAAAAAAAAAAAAAGAAATGACATCAGACATGTCTCTGTCCTTCAAAGCGTCTGGAGCTTTTGTTTCAAAATCGAAGTTCTCAGAAATGCAGGAAGCCTGCCAAGTCCCCGCTGGACCTTAAGGACATCCGATTCCCAAACGAACACTCCATAAAAAAGAGAGCATCATGGACATAATAAAAAAGGCCTTCAATAAATAGGAAAAAAACAAAAAGCATGTCTCATGCTAGCATGGGAATGCGTGCAGAGGACGTCACTGAAAAGAGCATAAACAGAGTCTGTTTTTAATTGAACATCTTAGAGAGACACTACTGTCCTGGACCTCATGACCATTTTACAGAGACACACTGGGCCTGGATCGAGTCCTCGTCTGCATGAGACACAGGCTGTTAGACGAACACACGGATCGTGCCTGGGCTCCTCAGGTTCCGTCATAATCACGCTGTCACTTTTGGATTCTAAATGAAATAAATGGTGTTGGACATTTGTGGAGATGGACACCAAACTACAGTAGTTAGTGCTAAATTATAGAGCTGTCACACAATCAATTAAACTCTAATTAGACTTAAAAATCATCAATATCTTTTAATTAGCAGCAATTATTTAGCAATTTGCCTAAAGATAATGAATAATTTGAATTCTTCAGCTGGTCTCTCTGTCAAGAGAGTAAGAGACCAATACTGACAGACACACCCTTTAAACGCTGATGCCACAAAGCGAATGTAGATTATTTTTTTATATGATGCCTTTTCACACAGTGAATTAAATCATTTTTGTAAAGAATGCCTTTTTTATAAGATTTTATGTAAGATTTTTTAAATTACCCCTTTAACTTACTGACTTTGATTTTTAAAAATATATAATGCCTTTTTCCATTGTGATTTTATTTCGAATTATTATCGCTTAAAAATTATGCTTTTTAAGTGATATCTAGTTTGTCTTTTTATTACTGTGCTATTCTAGTCTAAAAGGTGAGTCTCTGGAGGTGCTGAGGCTCAACATACGAGGTGACTTTACTGCAGTCCAGGCAACACGTCCGTGGTAACAGAACGGAAATAAAACCAAACCTACATTAAATGAGCAGAGAAAAATTAACAAAGCTAGCATACAAAGCAGCAACCATTAAAGATAAAGGCGATAACTTACATTAATGAAAAGGAGGAGCTTAGAACTACACACTTGAGGGGCAGAGCTACATTAAGGTAGTGGGTGTGTGTTATTTAATGTAATTAAAAATACCACAGGAACCTGTCTTAGCACATTGCTGAAGTCGATCATGATTTCAGAAATTGCATTTCGGTGTCACCTTTCTCTCCAAAGGTCAGAAAGAATGGAATGGAGGCCACGCCCAGGAATGGGCGGAGTCTGGCCACAGCATCCATGACAGAATGGTTTGTTGTTGTTTATTAAGCTGGTTTTATGTTGTTTTGCTTTTTCAAAGCTCATTACTTGACTGATCACTCAAATAATGTGCAGATTACTGGATCATTAATCTAATCGATACTGACAGCCCCGCTCTGACATCAGCTGCCGTCTGGATAATGACCTCCAAAAACACTCCGGGCTACAGCGAGAAGAAGAAAGAGCAGGACCTTTTCCACCGCTATTCCTGGAAAGCGTGGGCTAAAAAAAGAGCACAACACAGCACCCAGCTGAAGAGGACCAGCCTTTCACCGCAACACCGAAAACCGTGCTCAACACAAAAGAGCATTATGGAAGCTGCAGAAGTGCTTTGCTTAAAACAGATTCTAGGACAGAAGGTTCCTGTTTGGAGTCTTAGTGCAGTAAACCAGCTCAAGAGGTGACCTCTAACCTCATGTCCGCACTGAGGCCTGCCAGCATCTGGGAAAAGACCAAGAAGTTGCTCTCTCCTTCCGGCCTGCGGCAAACTCTCCACCTCTCCAGCAGCATCGTCTACCACAGAGGGACACCAGGACACAGGGGAAGCAGACAGAGAGAGAAAGACAGTGAGACAACGTGGACAGAACTGCACTATATACATACATATTGTCGCTGTCGGGCCAAAACCTCATATGTCCAAAATGGCTTTTTTTCAGGAAACTCAAAAACCAATGTATATTCTAAATAAATGAATACTGTCATCAGAATTGGTATAACTATTTTCAACACTTTTCATTGGTTAATAATTTCTAAATTTTACAGACCCATGTGGAGACTGACCAATAGTATCGATTTAAGAAAAAAACCAACAAAGACCAAAAGTGGAGTTATGAGGTTTCCGCCAGAAAGCGACGACATGTAAATGTACATACATATATGTGTGTATATATGCTATACTGAGTAGATTATATAAAAGAAATGGGAACAAATGTTTTACTGCAACAGGTTGCAAAGTGCCTAAAGATACAAGGAGCCTAGATAAAGATGCTCCTCAAGACACAAGAAAGTCTGGCACTTCGGAGGTAAAACATGGGAGAAACGAGGGGTTTTGCATGTTGTTATAGACGTTCCAAGAGCACCCGCGCATAGTGGAAAACCGCGTTGTTGTGATGTGGTAAAAAAAATGTCTAAAAATGCCTATTTGTATAGTGTAAACCCTAAATATGCCCCCAAAAAACTTTAATTTAATTTTAAACTCGGCTTAATACATTACCCTGAAAGAAATTGTAATGGTAAACCCATATCAGTACTGTACAGTTTACTCTGCACTGCTGCCTCCCACAGCATTAGAATATAGATACTGATATTACCCCTGTATAGGCTGTATTGTAATTAATGCACGGGCGTTTTCCTTGATATGCGCTGTCGTTTTCTTTGGTATAAGCAGGTAAATACAGTAAGGCCTCGTCCACACGGACGTCTGAATCAGGCGTTTTTTCGGGCGTCCGTGGCGCCAGGTGAGCGCGGACTGAGCGCCGGCCGTTTTTCTGCTCATTGGAGCAAATCGAAGCGTTCACACGGGCGTTCAGCCCCGGCACTCGGTCAGCTGCGCATTCGTGCGTTATTGTGTTTACATGGCGTTGGGATGACGTTCTGGAGGACTGAATTATGTCCCATGATTCAATTGTTCTGGGAACCGCGACAAATCAATTTTTGAAGGAAAATGTAAAACTACAAACCCCAACAAGTAAACAATCTGGAGAGAAGAATTACTGCCCCCACAGGTGAATACACGAAACTACACTTTGGGCTGCAGGCTGGCGTTAAAAAGTATCAGACGAACGCCAGTGTAACGCCAATCAAGCGCAAATACAAAACGCTACAAAAACGCCTATGGCATTCAGAGCACATTCATTTATTCAAGATTCAAACGTCCGTGTGGACGAGGCCTAATGAATTCGTTTAATTTTCAGTAATAAAATACAGGGCTGTAGGAAGAACAAAATGAAAAACACGAGAACACTCGAGACGCTCCACGGGGAGCCATAATCGTTTTAGCCATAATCTTTTTACTCAGGTGTGTTTCTCAAGTACTGATAATCAGTTAAAATACCAAACAAAAAGCTTCATACAGGCCTGGCAGAAGAGGTACCTGCAGGTGTCCGGCGGCAGCCAGGCCTTTGTGGTTAAAGTCCAGTGAGAGAACCATGGAGAACCGTGAGGAGGCGTCACTGTGTGGAGAACTTACACAGCCGAAAGAGCGCAGCACCGTAAACACCGCCTGGAGACGTTCCACTGAGATAACACACACACACACACACACACACACATACATACACACACAAACACACACACATATACACACACAAACAGACACACACATACATACAAACACACACACACACGCACACACACACACACACACACATACATTTGTTTGTATAACTATATTTGTGGTTTATTTCCATTGCTTTCTGAAGCTACACAGTGTTAAATGTTAGGCAGGAAAGAATGCAAATCTTTTGTCTTTTCACTTCACAGGCAGCAGATGCACATCCCCAAAGCAGAAAGAGATTACAAAGAGATTGTATGGTGGTAGGTGTGCTGAGGGTTTGTGTTCAGAACAAAATGTCTCATTCTGTGAAATAAAGACATATAAGACATAAAAATAAAGATATAAATGTAACTATAAATGAATTTCTCCATCACTCGCTATTGTGCTTTATAAGAGGCTGAACAACAGATTAAAAAATCTTTATAGTCACAAAAACATCATTACATAAATGACCACCTGATCTCTCACTCTCCTGACATTTCGGTTTATAAATGAATGCATGTATTAACAAGTGCTTCTTCACGTCGCATCCGCTTGGACCGAAACTGATAACAGTGATGTGAAGCAGCACTTGTGTTCAGTGTATCATCATCATTAAGTCCTTTCCTCTCGGTGCAGTTAGCATATCTGACAGCGTTTTATGTTCTCGCACATCTCGAAAGCCATAAAAAACAAGTTTTTTTTTACTCTATCAAATCATGTTAGAAGAGACACTGCAGGCCTGTGAGTGTCTGAGTTAATGTAGCCTGTAGTTTAAAGCTGTGAAATAATCTGTGAAGAAATGGTTCTGCTAGGTGTTAGGAGAATCCACTGAATGAATCTCTCTGGACCTGAGGAGGTCAGTCTGGAGGTCAGGCCTAACTGAGGTGCAGGGTGGTCAGAAGAGGGAGGGACTTACAGGTGAGGCTGTCTCCTACTGTGCCAGCTTGTTTGAGAAGTTCCAGGGCAAACGCCTGGCAGGACGTGGTCTTCCCTGTGCCACTGCGGCCCACAGCCACCACACTCTGGTCCTTCCGCTGTCCCACCATAGAAAGATAGACCCTCCGCACCAGTGACTGCAGGGGGGGAGGGGCCTCCCAGGTGTCCCAACGACGAGTCCGTATACTCTTATTTGAGAGAGAGAGCGAGAAGATGAGTAAAAACAGACCCCAGTGGTGCAGACGTCCACATCTACCCTTTAACCCTCCTTTTATGTTTGGGGTCAGTTTGAGCCCGTTGAGCGTTTAATGTCCCTAAATAAATAAATCTCTTTTCTGCCTTATATTAAAGGACTTTTATTCATTGAATGGGGACAAATTGTGTAAGCACAAAATGAACATGATGTGTTTTGTACACATTTTGTTCACTGGAGTTCTTTGGGGGTCAGTTTGACTCCAGGCTGTTTTATCTGTTTATAAAACATTTAAGAAATATCAACATTTTACACACATTTGTTTTGGTTGTTTTTGGACAATATCGAGGATTTTGTGCAATTTTAAAATCTTCAGAAATAACTTCCCTCTGCATTAGTTCCATTACGGAACAGAATCAGACCTGTAGGGGTGTGAGAACCACTGATAGGTCACATGACATAGGGTGGGGGCATATTTTCCACCAGAACTTTGATATTTTACCACTGAGGGGGCTTAATTACATATGTTTTATTTAAAACTTTATTTAGGTCATCAATAAAGAAACAAAATACCAATGCATAAATTTGGGGACCAGTTTTATTTTCAACAATTTTCTGGACATTTAAATTGCTGGTCAAACTGACCTCAATTCACTGCCTGGTTAAACCACATAATGCATTTGTGATAATTCCCAGACACAATCGAGGAGAAATAAGGTCTCCAGGACCACCACCAAGGCACTGGTGTAGAGGAACAGTTAGGGTTAAGTTTGCATTCATTTTTTTAGCACATTCTTAACCTTTTATCAAATGTTAAAGTGTAACCTTTTAAAATAAAACAACACATTTTTATTTGTGTTTTAGCATGACTTTGAGTTGTTTCTTTTTATTTAACTGGTGCGGTGACAACATTCAGACATCAGTCAGGGTCCCTCAAAGGTCTATTGGTTTCTAGGAATTAAAAAAATACATTCTGTTATTTTTAGTTCAATTTTATTAAAAATCTTTGTGATTACTACAGTTATGCAATAAAGCAGTTGTATTTGTGCAACTAGGCAAGTATAAAAATACCTATAGTTTCATTGTTAAGTTTTGGTGGGAACAGGACTACATTCTTGAAACACTGGAAAATGAAAAGGAACATGATTCAGAAAAATGAACCAATCAAGATTTTCTTTCGAGGTATCTAGGTAGCAAGCTCTCCTATTGGTTCAGGAGGTGAACAGAAGGTCCAACATTTCAGATTAACGAGCAACATAATAAGAGCCATCATGATCTAATCGGGTGGTACCTGGCTGCTTCACTTGGTGAATGGGTTAAATGCAGAGGAAGAATTTCACACTGTTCACACTGTGGTGTGTTCACGTGTGACAAATGGTCACCTTACACACTTTACTAATAAAAGCAGAAAGGAAAGATTTTATCATGTCTCACCTTACCAAAAGAGATCTAACATCAAAGCTGCCAAACGTTGTCTGTTCCATTCTACTGTCGCCTCACTACAGCAGTGCAATTCATGATTCACTTTTACTTTTAGGAGTGAATTCCATTCCCAGCTAATATATGAAGCTGCTGCACAAAACTGTACGATGCAAGAACTCAGGGTATGAAATAAAACGGAGTCCCCTGTCTGGGTGAAGGGGTGGTACCTTGCTGGACGGAGCCAAAGGAGGCCAGAGGGTCAGCAGGTTGGGTCCTGCGTGAGTGAAGGGCTTGTGGGCTTTGGCTCTGGTGATCAGCGTGTGCAGGACACTCGACTCGTTCACGCTCACCAGCTCACTCAGGTTCTCACACTGGTCCAGCTCTGACGGGTTCACCTGGAGACAGCAGGTCACAGGACATCAGAGCCGACAGCGAGCAGGAGGGGCCGCGGGTTTACCAGACCGCTTTCTTTTTCTCACCTGCTCGATCTCGTACTGTGTGACGTCGTGGACAGAACCATCTGTGTGGAGTCGCACCCTCACTCTTCCATCCGGGAGCTCGGGTGTCCCTTCGTCCGGCTTCAGCTGAGTGGCTGAGAGGCAGCAGGACCAGAATGTTTGAGGATCAGTCAGATTTAACTTTGACTTTTAAAATGTTCCATCTAATTTGACTTCATCCTGAGATGCCTTTAGACACCCCAACTGCCCTTTCATTCTGTGGTGGACCAAATATCTCCCTCTAGCTTTTCAGATCTACAGTACTGTCCAAAAGTCTTGGTGCACCCCTCATTTCTTTACATTTTGTTTCAAAAGGTCCAGACTTTCTTGCTTTTTTAAAACGAGGAACAGTTCTCCAGGACTTTCAAAGACTCTCATTTTAAGTCCAGTCCCTGAAACAGATCAGTTTCAGAGGACTGTTTTTATTTGTTAAGACACACAGTGACCTACGTATGAATCATTCAAGCAGAACAAAGACCATCTAACTGAAGTCCTGAACCAG
>JBBPCX010054738.1:0-14533 GCA_037974365.1 Hydrocynus forskahlii | reverse complement strand
GCACATATCTGATTTATATCTGATTTATTTCCACATATGAACGAGGCCTGAAACGGATCTCAAAATATCCGAATGCACGCGTTTTTCCTGTTTACACTGTCATGGAAGAGATCCGATCTGTGTCACATATGAGCAATATGGTCACATTTAACTGACAGTGTAAACGAGGCCTTAGATACACACTGTCCTGCTGGTACACAACTCTCCTATAAACTGTGTTCTAAAATGCGTAAACTGTGGAACATCAAGGGTTTGTGGAGCATAAAACTGCGTATCGAGTTTGTGCACGCAAGGGACTCAACAGCAAAAGCTGCCAAACAGCGCCCCCTGTGTGATGAAATCTGCAGGAGTGCTGCTCCAGTGGTGGTGAGACAAGCTGAGGTGAAAGAGGAAAAAAAGTAGTGTAATCCTATTTACTAACAAAAACGAATATATTTTCTATGATAATTTAGAAGCAAAATTATCTCAAGTATTTTATTCATATTAACCGAGTATTTTATTTCAGTGTAAGACACTTTTATTTTGACGTGCTAATTTCAAAGGTGACCAGGAAGTAAGAATCTGCCACATGGTGTGGAGTCGTCTTTGCAGATTCTACATGTGGACGTTTCTTACATTGACAGTTCGTGGTTTTATTTCCTGTTTGTAGCCGCGTTTCGTGCATTTTGAAAACACTTTGTGAAATTTATCCAGCAAAGTGAGTGGTTTGTGATGGAGGTGGTTGCTGGAAGTTATGAGCAGATCGTGTTTGGTTACCAAGTGAGACCAGGAGAGCAGGTATAACTTATCTTTCTGAAGAACAGCTTTTAGTGAGGTTGTTCTGTCTGGAATAACTTCTTTCTTATCTGATGTTTGTTAATTATGTTTGTGTGCATTACTAATTGTTAATATGCAAATTACACAGGCAAGATCAATGTTATTAATTGGGTTATTCATTTTCCCTTGTTCAGTGTTCTCCCAGATTTCTTTTCATGTTTTCAAGCTTTACGTTGTGTTTATTGTGGTGTCACCAAATTTACTTGATTTCTAAGTAGGTTGAGTTAATTCATGGACATCTAATTTAAGGAATTAATATTCAACTGAATATTTTGCAGTCCGTACTGGAAGTGGGGGAAAATATTTCTATATGAATGTTTGAGAAGTTTGTGTAGCGTTTAAACCCACACTTTTAATTAATGTCAGGCTCAAATTCATGTAATTCATGTAAATCAGATTTTGCCAAATTTAGCAAATTATATTTGACTGATAAGTACACATAGGTATTCTATAACATCTTTAAAAATATGCTGGCAATCTGTTAGGAGTCAGACAGGAGAATTGTAAAACGATATTTTTGACCAAATCCTTGGATTTTCATTGGATTGTCTCATTTAGTATAGAAACCTTATGTGTCATTGGAAAGTAAGTAATTATCCAAAAATTTCAGATGGTATGGCTGCTGCACATGGATTAATCTGTAAATCTGCCACTGTTGCTCAGTTGTGACCAAACATGAAACATAAATACAGAAGGACTCCCCACAATAATTCCTAGTTGTAACAATAACTGAACTTGCAGATTTCTTTTCACCAATGTTTGTACTATCTCAAAACTGTAACACTTGCATTCCTGCAAATGTAGGCTGTGCATGGAGCTTATGCACTAACATCTTTTCCATTGTAAAATTTGCCAGAAATTGTGTATGCAGCATTTGTGAACCATCACATAAGGGGATGTTAAAGATAATTTAGTAACTGATTATGTCTGACACTGGTTGGACAATGGAGAGCACCTGATAAGGTGGATCATGTACATTGTGAAACTGAATGTTTGAGACTGTGCTTGACAGTGAGTCTCCAGTAGTGGAGTGTGCATCAGTATCAAAAGGTTCCCACCTTCACTGTAATAGTAAACATGGGCCAGTTCGGCAATGTTGAGTGTGGACTTCCACTTCACCTTTGATTTTAACCATGACCTAGTAGCAAATATTTATGGAGAAAATTGGTAATAATGGGTTTTAGATTTGGTTTCGTTGTTAAATGGAACCAGTGTGTGTTGTTTTTGCTATCATGTATCTTGTCCTTTATCTGTCTAAGAAGGTTTGATTATTTTGACTTAAGAGTAAACACACACATGTTGTACAGTGTGTGATCATCAGTGAATGATATGTACCTAAATCAAATTATTGTGAATACAACATGTACAAAGTGTTGAAAATGTACTGCTTTTCAGGTTTATCATTTTTGTCTTATAGGAATGGACAGTAGAGCCAGTCTTCACACACCATGCTCACACAGCGTCACTGTCTGCAGTAGCAACCAGTGAGCAATTCATCGCCACAGGAAGCAAAGATGAAACCATTCAGCTCTATGACATGAAGACAAGAACAGAACATGGAGCTTTGTTACACCATGAAGGTGAGGAAATAAACTCCTCATTCTTGATATTGTAGACTCAATTAACTTAAAGGTGTCCATATACCTAAATTCATTCATTTTATTAGTGCTGTTTATCCCGCTGTGATCTTTACCATTTTCATATGGCTATATCTGGATGCTACAGAGACTAGTATATTTGTGACCCTTTTGTTTCGGAAGCTTCATGTTATTTAATCTTGTTCTGAAGACAGTATGTACATTATTGGCTTCCCTGTGTAACTAAAAATGATTCCTGTTTGTTCAGGAACTGTCACATGCCTGGATTTCTATGGCACCTCCCATTTACTTAGTGGTGGGGAGGATGGTCTATTGTGTGTGTGGAGCACAAAGACGTGGGAATGTCTAAAATCAATCAAAGCACACATGTAAGTGTTGCAATACACCTTGTATCACTGGGGTTTCTCTCCTTGCTGTGTCAATGACTGAAATTTTGTGCAATTTTATAATAGAGGTCATGTGACGTCTCTCTCTGTGCACCCTTCTGGAAAGCTTGCGTTATCTGTTGGAACAGACAAAAAACTGAGGTATAGTTAAAGTATACCATAATAAATTACCTAAATGTGTCTTATAATTAGTATATTGACTCAAAAATCATGCACCTTCAATTCTTCTGAATGAATTAATTAGCTTCCTTTTTATGTAGAACTTGGAATCTAATAGATGGAAAGTCAGCTTTCATCAAAAATATAAAACAAAGTAAGCGGTATCTTTATTATGTTAATAACCATTGTATGTAATAATTTTAATGTGCACTCTTTGATTAATCATATTTAATGTGCCATGGTACCTTACACATTTAATTATTTATAATCATTCAAGCAAACAAAATAATAACTGATTTGCTGTGTTATTTCTCAAGATGCACACCTTGTTCAGTGGTCACCAGATGGGAACAAATATGTTGTTGCTGTGAATGATAAATTGGACATCTATAACCTTGAGTCTGCTAGCATCACAGGCACCATTACCTATCGGAAAAGGATTTCATCCATCAAATTTTTGACGGTATGTTTATCTTGTTCGGATGTTTAGCAGGTTATGTATTGTGCAAATGTATACTACATGTATTTTCTTAAATGCATTTCTTGAAACACTAACCTTGTAGGTGATGTACTCCTCATGTTGCAATGCAGCACTGCACAGGGAAAAAAATCAGCCCCGTGCAGACAGTTTTCTGTGGCTTACACTATTTGAACTACACGGGGACAAATTCTAACCACGGCTTGTCCAGGCCACCCTCTACAGCTTCCTTGTTGTTTTCTGTTTTATGGGCCAAAAGAAAAAAAAAACCCTAGAGATGGCTATGAATGCACTGTAAATTTATATTAGGCCCAATTAAACAATTAAATGAGCTAAATTTAATGAACTATTAAATTAACTTAATCTTCAAACCATTTTGTAACAGGTGATGTCACAAACTAGCCTTGTAGAGATCTGGGTCCAATAATTAAATTCATGAAGACATGTAAGGACTGGTCCAAACACAAACCATAGCAGGACACACTAATCAGTATTTGTAGAAACAAGTTGTTTGTACTGCTCTACTTGTCATAGTTCTAGGAACACAGCGCCATGTTTTCTAAGTAAGTTTCACTATTTATAATAAGTGATGAGGACTGAGGGGCTCTATAACCCTATAGCAGAATTGTGTAAATCAGAATCAGAAAACTTTATTGATCCCGGAGGAAATCAATAAAGTTGATAATCTTTCATGTGGCATAAAAGACTTGGTCCTGGACTTTGTAAAGCTGCTTTGTGACAACTTGGTTGTAAAAAGCCCTATATAAATAAAATTGAATGGAATTTAATTTACTATAGATAGAATTTAGTGAACTGATATGGGAAGTTAACTAAACGTGTAAATAAGAAAATATATAAGAAAAGTATAAATAAAATTGGTCCAGTGGTCAAGCAGCAAGTGCGCCCTGCCAAGAACCAACTTGATACTGCTTTAAACCAAGCAGGGAACAGAATAGCACAAGAAAGATGGGTCAGAAAAACCTTTGCTTCAAATAAGCCTGAAAGTAACTGTCAGATGTTGGCATTGTTTTGTCTGTTTCATGGCTGACATTTGTTAAATACCTGTGTATTTTCATCACCACCTACCGCAAGTTCTGATTTAAGGTCAACCGTACAGCTGACTTAATGGAAAATTAAAGCCTGTAAAGGGCACTATGTAAAAGTTATCATGGTGTCTTTGGAAAGCTTAATAATTTCTGTAATATGTATAATTTTTGTTTTGCATTTATTCAGGTCTCTATGATATCCCAGTATTTTACTTAATTGTAACTTTAATTAAGGATTATTATTTAAGTTATGAGGTGCTTTATACCTACCTGACAACTTATGGGATGCTCTGTATGCTTTTGTACCTGTAATAATGAGAACAAAGGCACAAACTATAATTTGAAGAAGACGTATCAGGTCTGTCTTTAACGCACTGTGTTGTTAATGGGAAACAAGTATAACTTGGATCTTCAGCATCATGCATTTTTTTCTGGCCACATATCATTGGGCAAAAAGTGTCATTCTTCAACAAGAAAATGATCCCAAGCATTCCTTAAAATTGTGCCACAATTATATCCAGTCCAAAGAAAAGCTAAAGGTTTTGGGAATTATGTCTTGGCCGCCCCAATCTCCAGAGCTTTCTCCTATTTAGCTGCATGGGACAAACTGGTCCAACAAGTTCGAAATGAGTGCCCAGCAAATGAGACAGAACTGTTTATACTTGAAAAGGTGCAGGAAAGGTTGGGACACATTATATCCAAGAATTTCTCGAAAGGATGCTGCAAATTTGTGCTCCTGTGATAAAGGCAAGGGGGGTTATTTTGATGAAACTCGTACATAAGAATTGGCATCCATTAAATTGCATTTACAGTGTATATTTTTATATTACACTTCAAAACCACTATTGCTTGAAGTATTTATAATATTGTAATACAATTTTGAAATAGTAGCATAGCGTTTATTTCAACAAACTAATATGTATCTGAGGGTGGGCCCAAACTGCTGGCCTGTACTGTATACTGGATCCATTGCACTAAAATGTGACTCCCTCAGTCATCTAGTTTCATGTTTTTGTCTTCATCTTTGTTTAATGTGTTTTTAGAATACGCTGCTTGTGGTGGCTGGAGATGATGAATATGTTCAGGTGTATAACCTGACCTCTGAAACGTGCGTCTGTGAGTTCAAAGCTCATGAGAACAGGTGTGGTGTTCGTATTCTCTGCTCTGTAGAATTGCTTTAAAAAATTTATTAAATTCCATTATATGCAAAACTATCCAAACAGTTGTAATTTGGCTTGTTAGAAATAGTCTATTTTTAGATATATAGATATATATTTATTTAATCTAAAAGTGACTTTTTTTTTACTTAAGTTTGAATCAAATGACGAATTTTGCTTGTAATGCAAGAAACGAAACACTTGTGAGGGATCAAGTCCCTGTTCAGGCGATCCCACAAGATGTTTGTTGGGGTAGCTGGTGGCCAGTTACCCTCTTAACTGTTTGTCCTTACTTGTGTATTCACCTCTGACTTTTTTCTTTTGACAGGGTTGGTTAAGGTGTGTAACTTAGTTGGCAGTAACTTGGTAAAAAGCAGGTGTTGATTTTACTATAGCTTTATAGGTATGAAGAACAGATGTAGACTACTTAAGCACTGATGTGCATCGCTCTGGATAAGAGCGTCTGCTAAATGCCGTAAATGTAAACTTCAGTTAATTTTTAGGAAGACTGACTACCTTTACATGAACTAAGATCACAGGTCTAGCAAGATATGATCAATAGTGGCATTTGATTATAATGGTAAAAAATTTAAGCTCAGCCCCAGCTGTTGTTGGATGACAAATGCTCCACTTGTGGAGCTTTTGTGAATGTGAGTGGAGTGAAGCCTTTATGTCATCCAACAGCAGCATGGACTACATGTATGGCAAGGGCCAAACCTCAGAAATGTCTGGCCAATTGCTATGAAAACTTCATAGCATATTCATAGCATGAATATGAATATGCATATTCATAACTTCATAGCATGAAAAGCATATGGACATACCTGACAAGTAGATTAAGTATCAAGGGGTTGTGCCCTGATCTCCACTCTTGTCAACAGCAAGACTGTAAATGTTCATTGAAGGTTTTCATCAAAAAAAGCAGTGATGGAAAATCAGTTCAGCTATTAAACAGTCAAATGTATAGATGCTAGAAGTATGATGGCATGAGAATATTATAAAAAATGAGAAGTGTCACTGTTTTGTCATTTTTTTAGCCTATTCATTAGTCTATTTACATACTCAAATCATGGACACAGGCTTTATAGGCACAATGCAGTCCTTACTGCCAGCAGGTAAATCATTGATTAATCCTTGAAAAACCCAACAAATAGCTGCTACCAGTACTACAGTTAGAAAAAAAAGCTTTGTCCTGTTTGCTTTTGACTTTGCCATTGATTAAATATTTGCTTTACAGTGGGGGAAATAATTATTTTATCCCCTGCTGAATTTGTAAGTTACAAAAAAAATGAACAGTCTCTAATTCATGAGGAAATTTCATTTTTATGTAGAGGCAGAATATTAACCAAAAATCAAGAAAAAACGTAACATAAGTTATAAATTGATTTGCGTTTCACTTGCTTTGATACCCAAGCAAAACATGACTTAGTACTGGGTGGAGAAACCCTTGTTGGCAAGCACAGCAGTAAGACATTTCTTGTAGTCGGTCACCAGGTTTGCACACATCTCAGGAGGGATTTTGGCCCCCTCCTCTCCACAGAAACTCTCTAAATCCTTTAGGTTTCTTAGCTGCTGCTTGGCAATTCAAAGCTTCAGCTCCCTCCACAGATTTTCTATAGGACTGAGGTCTGGAGACAGGCTAGGCCACTCCATGACCTTAATGTGCTTCTTCTTTAGCCACTCCTTTGCTACCTTGGCAGTATGTTTCGGGTCATTTTCACGCTGGCAGACCAACCCACAAACCATCTTCAGTGTTTTGGCTGGAGGAAGGGGGTTCTCATCCAAGATTTTACAGTACATGGCCCTATCAATTGGCCCCTCAATGCCGTGAAGTCATCCTGTACCCTTAGAAGAAAAACATCCCCAAGCATAATGTTTCCACCTCCATGTTTGACCGTGACGATGGTGTTCTTCAGGTCATACTCAGCATTTCTGTTCCTCCACGGCACGTTGAGTTGATGCGAAAGAGCTTGATTTTGGTCTCATCTGACCACAGCACTTTCTCCCAAGCCTTCTCTGAATCATTTTCATGTTCACTGGCAAACATAAGATGTCTGTACATGTGCCTTCTTGAGCAGGGGGACCTTGTGGGCACTGCAAGATTTCAGTCCATTATGATGTAGTGTGTTAGCAATGGTGTGACTGTGGTCCCAACTGCTTTCAGATCAGCAGCAAGCTCCTCCCGGTAGTTCTGGGCTGATCCCTCACCTTTCTCATGGTCATCCTCACCCCATGAGGCAAGACACTGCATGGAGCTCCAGACTGAGGGCAATTGATGGTCATTTTATATTTCTTCCATTTCTGAATAATCGCACCAACAGTTGTCATCTTCTCACCAAGCTTCTTGCTGATGGTCTTGTAACCCATTCCAGCCTTGTGCAGGTCTACCATCTTGTCAGCTTTTGACAGCTTTTTGGTCTTTCCCATGGTGGTGGAGAGGTTGGAATGGAAGAAATTGATTCTGTTGGCAGGTGTGCTTTATACATCAGGAGTGTCTGTAATTGATAGATTGATTGTAATCTGTGTGCAACATGGGCACACAGCCAGTCTATGCGAGTCAGAAGTCTGGCTGGCTTGTAGGGGATCAAATACTTATTTCACTCAATGACATGCAAATCAGTTTATAACTTTTATGTAACATGTTTTTACTTGATTTTTTTGTTGATCTTCTGTCTCTCTCCATAAAAATGAAACTACCTCATCAATTAGAGACTGTTCAGTTTTTGTAAGTCAGCAAGCTCACAAATTCAGCAGGGGATCAGATAAAATTATTCGTCCCACTGTAACACTTTGAAAGTGAAGTATATGTCTTCAGCAGCAGTATGCAAATATTTATGAAACACTACTTTTAAAGAATAGTTTCATTTTGTAGTAGAAAACAAAATAATGTAGTCTGTTCAGAAGCCTAATGTTACTTCACTGGAGCATCATATAAAACAGAATGGCCTGAGTACCTTCACCCTGCTCACATCATCTTCCAGCGCAGTTCCAAGGTTTTAGTGAAAATCCAACAGATTTTACAAAACGATGAATAGTAATAGAACAGTAACACTTTGAAGGATCAACTGAATTCTTGTATTGTTCCACAGTGGATCAGTGCTTATTGGTTATTAATTTTTGATGTCTACATATTAAAATAGAGAGGGAACCAAAGGGAACTGAACTGTTCATGTGTATTTGTTCTCTATAGGCTGGCTATTATGTCCAATTAAGATGTTATTGTAATTGTGGTACATTTAGCAAACAGTGTGTTTGAATGTTTGTGATTACTGAAAGTTACACTAATTGGGGATTCATTGGACTGATTTCTTTACAGAGTAAAAGCAGTGGAGAGCTGTATTTTGGATGACTTGTGTATCCTGTTCACAGCGTCTAATGATGGATTCATCAAGCTATGGAAGCTCAGTGTGGAGGTACATTTTACTAAAGGATCTATTTACTAAAACATCTTATTTAAAAAAAGTTACTTTGTCACTGTTCAAAAAAGCATGTATCTACCTCATTTTCTGCATTATTTGCGCATAGGAGCTGTCCCTTAAATGTGTGGGACAGAAATGCACCAAAAAACATGTTTGTATTATCTTACACTAGAAGTACATAATATTTCAGTCTCTAAACAGTTGCCAATTTTGGGACAGTGATGATAAAATGATTTTATCTGCTCTGATTCTGTAAACTCAGCTTTTCAGTAATACTTGGTATTAACTTTAATGTTTAAGCCAAAAAACAATGTGCAAAAGTATAAATCCTCAAAACGGGACATTGGAATTTTTTACTGCAAAACAATAAACAAATGAAACGGTGTAAATGATGTTAATTTATTTATTGACACACCACCACACCGCTTTTCTCAAGTGTCTTTATCCCTAAACATTTAGTGTTTCAGTGCTTGTTTTCAAGAATTTAATTTGTATTTATATTATGTGAAATGTTTTCTAAAGTTTCAAATAAAGTAAAGTGGCTCCTTATAGTCACACATGAACACACCATAGCATAGCAGAGCACAGTGTGAACAATGTTAAATTCTTTCACTGCATTTAACCCATTCACCAAGTGAAGCAGCTGGCTGCCACCAACAAGGGTGACCTGGGGAGCAGTGTGTGGGGACCTCAAGGGTGGGTACCTCAGTGATGACACTAGCAGTGTGGGGATTCAAACCCACAACCTTTTGATTGCAGGGGCACTAGGCCACCAGCTGCCCCAAATTCACGTGTTGTACTTTGCTTGTCACAATGGAATCTGCCATGTTTTCAAAATAAAAACAAAGCAACCACATACATCTGCAGTTCACCTGACATGCATGTCTTTGGACTGTGGGTGGAAGCCCAGACATACACAGGGAGAACATGCTAATGCAACAGTGTCTTAGTGCAGTGTTTGATTTGATAGTTTTGGTCAATATAGTCGCTTGTAACTGTGATTGAGCTATCCATGGTCAGCACAGTCCAGCAGTCTGTTGTGAGGGTTACCATGTTGAATAACCCTGCTCTTAATTCTCCTTTCATCTTTCTGAATTGCAACTCCACATGGCTTGTAATTGTGCCTCCGTGGGTTGTAATAGTCTGGCTCAAGGAAATTAATCAGCCCTTGGTATCCATCCACTGCTGACAGTGTTCGTGGACTTTTTTATTCTGTAATTGCTTTTGTTGTATGGTTGCTTTGAAGTTAAATGTTTTATTTTGCAATTGAGGTATTAATTCATTGTATTGATCTTTTGCGCAATATCTCTTCATGATGCCCCCAGACGCCAAAAGAAGTATATCCACTGGGCGATGTGAACACCAAAGCTCGTCTCACCTGCCTGTCTGTGTGGAGATCAAGCCCTGGAAAAGAATCCTCAGCAGAATCAACCAGTCAGCCATCAACTGTGCTGTGTACGTTCAGAAGGAAGTTTAAATGTTTATAGATACAGATAGCACTTCAGTTGCATTTTGTACATTGAAACAAATACTTTAAAAAAACAGGTTTTATAGAGTTCCATTGACAGTGTAAAGGAAAATCCTTTTTGACTGTTTTTATCTCTTCTAACAGCTGATAAAGTGGCTCTGCTACCCCACATGAATAAAAGAGTCAGGATCAGTAATGAGGAGGTGATTTTAGAAGATGGTTCCTCAAGAAAACCAGCCAAAAAGAAGAAAAAGCAGAAAATGCAATAAAAACAGTCTTATAAAATGCATGCATTGATTCATTTTTATTGTTGGTGTTTGTGTGTTTGGGGAAGTTGGAGTTCAGGGTTCCAGCAACATACAGAGCTACACAGGCTGGAAATAAGAGGGCTCAGTCACTGTATCTCCATTATTGTATTTTGTGATATCAGCTACCTAGCTACTAAATTTAGCTGGTCTTTCTAAATAAAATACAACCTTTATTGAAAGGATGTCTGGTCTTAAGTGTCTCTTAGTCCACCTGCATTTAAAATGCTGCATTGTTTCAATATGTGTTGCCCACTAGTGTTTTCTACAGTCACTTTTTGGCCCACAGGTTAAAAACAGTTGAATCATCGGCATTCTTAAGATTTAGGCAAAAAGCAAATTGGATCTGTTCTTAGCATGTGATTTCTCTTTGCATGAACACACACAACCTCTGCAGTATTACCCTATCGGACCAAAATTTCTTTGTTGGACCAAATTTCTTCCCCATTCACACCATAGAATGGTATTAAAATGCATTGCAAGGCAATTTGGCTGCTGTTTGAAGACAGTCCTTCAGACATTGCACAATAAAGAATTGATACATTTTCCTGACTCATTAATACTACCCATTGACAGGTGTAATGATAGTTTTCATGTCACCTGTCAGTGATTTTGATCTTATGGCATGTTGAGTATTATACACTATATAGACAAAAGTATTGTGACGCCTGACCATTACACCAGCAGTGACGTTAATAAATGCTGCATTTAATGATATTCCACACTGAACTCATCCAACAATGTCTACTGGTTATGGCTACTGTGGCAGCTGGTGGCCTAG
Source organism: Hydrocynus forskahlii (assembly GCA_037974365.1). Lineage (NCBI taxonomy): Eukaryota > Metazoa > Chordata > Actinopteri > Characiformes > Alestidae > Hydrocynus > Hydrocynus forskahlii. The sequence continues at coordinate 2,920 of JBBPCX010054738.1, read as the reverse complement.
TGTTCAGGGAGCTGCCCTTGCAAGAAGAAGGTTGTGGGTTTGAATCCCAGAACTGCTAATGGCGCCACTGAGATTGCCTTGAGGAGGGTACTGTCCCCACATGCTACTCCTGGATGCTCCCTATCGGTGGCACTGGGGCACGGTCATTCTGGAATAGAAAAGGCCAGTATAGAGCCCTGACCTCAACCCCATCCAACATCTTTGGGATAAACTGGTACTGAGAGAGTTAGCCAGGCCTTCTTGTGCGATATCACTGCCTGACCTCATAAATGCTCTGCAGAATGAATGGCCACAAATTCCCACGGAAACATTCCAAAGTCTTGTGGGAAAACGTTCCAAGAAGATGAAAGCTGCTTTAGTCGCAAAAGGGGGACCAACTGCATGTTAATGTTTATGTATTTGCACGTCCATGTTTCTGTACTTGACAGACGTCCCAATACTTTTGTTCACATAGTGTACCTGTCTGAATATCTGACCAAATAACCAGAAAACACTTAAGCAAATAATAAAGAACATTGAACAACTCCTATTCTGTTTGGAATATGGCACACCCACGTGTATTTTGCAGGTTTTACTCTGCAGTAGTGATGTGTCATGCGCAAAAGCATCAAGAGCCGATGCTCTTCCCATCGAATGAGAGCCGGCTCCCCACTTTATTTCCTTTCGCTGCTCATCTCTCTCTATCGGTGGCTCAGATCTGCTCATGGCAGAACTTTTGTTTTGATTGGTAGCATGGCGCGGCCTTGTGGCCAATCACATGTGAGGATATAATATAATACCATTATGTGAAAACAGGGGGCGACCGACGCGACAGTCAGGTGGAGTGTCTGTCCGTCCCCTCAGTCAGTGAGTGAAACAGTAGACAGCGGTGAGGACAAAGGAGCGTCCGTCCGTCCCCTCGGTCAGTGAGTGAGACAGCGCTGAGGAGGAGAGTGCGAGTGCGTCGCAATAACACGTAAATATGACTGACACCCGTAAACGAAGCAGCATCTGGCTGATGTTTAAAGGGAATAGCTGAGCAGAGTGCCTTCACTGTAAAATGAAAATAACAGTAAGAGCAGGTTCCACCACAAACCTGCACAGACACATCAGAACTGTCCATCCCTGTGATATCTTGAGAGGTAGAATAATCCACACCACCTAATTATTCCGGTTTCGGGGTTTATTCAAAAGGGCAGAAGCAAACATCTACCAACCCCGCCAAGCCTTGAAAAACCACACTGAACTTTCTCAGTCCCCGTTTACACTCGTATCCCTTGAGCGTTTGCTCCCCCTAGTGGCATTCTTCTCAGAGACATTACTACTTCTCAGAGACATGACTACAATCCCACAGTGCAGTTGGACATACTGTTTGGTTACTGAGTTTGGTTCCGTTTCTGTTCTGTGGATTTGTTTGCGGTTTTAAATTAAAATTAAAAGTTTGATTAAAATATTAAACTAAAGTAAGAGTGCCTGCTTTTGTAACAGAACAAATACACAAAATTAGGCAATTATAAGCCTGCTCATAAAAACGCTAAATGCGAACGGGTTTATCAGCACACAAAGCATTCATACAGATGATAAACTAAGAGCTGTTTGGGAGCCGAAAGAGCCGGCTCTTCTTTGGGAGCCGTGCCACAAGAGCCGAACTTCCCATCGCTACTCTGCAACAGTGGGGTTTTAGTTACACTTTTATTTTGAAAATGTAGAACGTTTTTACACTCAGGGCTGTAATCTGCCCACCTTCTCTGAGCTTCTCTCTGTTTTCGATAGTATTGTAGTAGAAAGTTCTTACTGAAAGTCACTGAAACAAGGTTTCATTTGTTCCCAAATTAAATACTAGTCCGACTACTATTAAGTGAAGTGGCACTGACAGAATATATATATGCGAGAGATTCTTCATTTGACACTGTAGATCAGATTCAGAAAACTATTGATCTCGGAGGAAACTGCGAGAAGAAAGAGACAAAACAATTCAAAATATAGTAGACAAAAAAGCAAAGTATTGTCTCAAACACGTGGCATAGCAGCCTGTGTAAGAAAAATACATTAGTAGAACGTAGCTTGTGAGTGACCATGTTTTTTTAGTTTGGAATGACTACATTTTGTCTGTTCGTCTTTTCTGGCTAGGTGAGATCGTCATTCAGAATGACTGATTGGATTGGGTATGGATATGCTGCACTGGTGGCTGCTGGGGGCACCATCGGTTACATAAAAGCAGGTGTAGTAACTTCCTACATGTCTGTCACCTATTATTAGTGATCACAGTTAGTGAACACATGCACTTTTCTAGTGATGACATACACAAGTAACTACAGATGTTCAGTTTACTGCATTCACTGTATAATAATCTCTCAAATTATCTGTGTTATATTGAGCAGTTTATGTTCAGATTTGACTGACAGATTTGTATTGTTTTAAAATCACTGACTTAATATATACACTTTTCTAATACATTATCGGGGGGACTGGAGCAGAGGAGGATATGCGTCGGGTTATAGCTGTAGCAGACTGTGTTTTTTTGGGCGGGGAGGGGCTGCACACTGCTCACAAATCGCTGGGTGGATTAGTGTGGGGGACGATGTGAATGATTTTTAAAATTAACTGATATAATGGTTCCGGAGCCCATGACCAGAAATAATAATTAAAGAAATTGAGCCATATTCTGCAGTAGTATGGTTTAATATTGTGCCACCTATGCGATCACTACTAAGTTACTTTAACAAATACAGCTGCTGTTTTATGTGTTGTACACATTATTATACAGTTTGTTACAAGCTGCATTTTTTTTACAGGCAGTATCATGTCATTGATTGCGGGGCTAGCTTTTGGGATTTTGTCCGGGGTTGGTGCATTTCGAGTGTCTCAGAATCCAAGAAAAGTATGGATATCCCTTGGTAAGTAAATTTTGAACCCTGGTATTCAAAGTCTTGTTAAATAC
>JBBPCX010054727.1:0-14533 GCA_037974365.1 Hydrocynus forskahlii | reverse complement strand
CATTGGACAGACAGAGCATTTCGCAGGGTGGGCACGGCTTGTCTCTGGGGGGGCAGTGCCCACCCCAGCCCCCCCATGGTCACGCCCCTGCCTCAGGGGGTGCAGGGCTTGTCCCTAGGGGGGCATTGCCCCCCATAGTCCCCTGCAGACACGCCCGCCCCTGCCAGGGGAGCTGATGACCACAACATGATTTCTGTATTAACGCAACATTTTGTTAAAGACCATGAATGCCATATTTTTTTGGAATGATTTTGTGCTGTAACCAGCCAAGCACTTGCTCAATGCACCTGTGTGAAAGAGAAGACCAGAGCAAGCAATAGTCTGTAAAACTGCAACATGCACAGTAATGAATGTATTGTTTGAATCTTACACAAGCTTCATATTACCGTATTTAAGCTAAACTTAAATGTGATGGTAAAAGTAAGCTTACACTGTCTGTGATAGTGAAAATAAGCTTACACTGTCTATGATGGTGAAAGTATCAGAACCCATACAGTAAAGTGCAAATGTTTGCACATTAAACAATGAAATAAAATGCACAGTTAATGCATGTTCATAACTGAGACCATTAGAAATGGTGTAAAACACCTACATTCTTTATAAAAAAGAATTGTTGAACCATTGGAGGAATTGTTCTAGAAGGGACCTAGGATAGACCATTTAGGATGTTTAAACAGTCTTTAAAGAACCATCCATTGAAAGGTTATTTATGGCACCAAATATAGTTCTGTTACAGTCCCAAAACATTGTTCTAACACCTTTAATTATGTGTTTAATTACAAACATGATAATAATAAATTTTGCACAGTGTACCTGTATATATACACACCATTAATTTCCTACAGAATAGAAACATTGACCAAAATCCGAGACCATGAGACCACATGGGAAAGGAGTGTGACAAATAAGAAATGCATTGTTTTATCTCTCACTGTGCAAGAAATGTGCCGCATCTGTTCCAAACTCCCCAGGTGACTATAGGTAGCGCTGTAACACAATCACTTTTACTGTCAAGAAACCATATTCTTGGTTTTAGTCTTATTATCTTCTGTTGTGGTAGCAGGAGCCTATACATATCCGCAGTGTCCAGAAGATATATAGGTGCAAGCTTGAGACTTTGCATCTCTGTCTGAAGGAAGTGCTGGAATTCAGTTTTAGAACATTTGGTGTGAGTGAAAAGCCCTGCAGCTTGTTTTTTTTCTTCGTTTTCTGGCATTTTCTAACCCTGGCTAGATGCACAGTCATCTGCAGAAGTACGAGGTACAAGCCAAGTAATTATGCCTCTAAGGGGGCATTCCTTTACCAAGGTAGAACTCCCCATATATTTCACATTATATTGCCTGTCAGGAAGTTGGCAAGGTGGTTTAAATTGTCGTTGGTGGAACAAAACTTTATATTTCCATTTTTATCATAATTTAAAAACACCAGCTGTTCTTTTCACTGTGCAAAAAAACCCATATGAACCAATCGAAATGGTCCAAAATTGCTCAAATGCTTACAATAATGTATACTGTAAGTTCTTTTTTGGAGATATTTATCTTCTAAGCTGTTTATCAGAGCAGTAAGCATTTATAATAGTCAGTAGAAGTGCAGCCTGTCATTCATTTACAGCCTTTGCATAACTTGCTTTATTGAATTATTGCTTTATCACCGTCAGCGTTTCGGTTTCAGTTCATTTTGGTTAGTTATAGCTATTTTTCCCTAGTTTGCTATTGTTTTATCATGGGAAGCAGCAGGGAAGTCTTCATGTAGGCCAAGTTAAACTCATCTATAGCTACAGAGTGGAGAATTTAGATGTTTTTGGAGCTACAGGCCATTCTGATTGTGAGGAGAACGCCACCCAGCTTTTTAGAATCAGTGCTCCCAATTATAGCATTGTCATTTACCTCTGTTCATTATTCCAAACACGAGGCCATGTCCACACGTTTTCACATATTTTTGAAAACAGAGATTTTCCGTTTTTGTTTTTAAAAAAAATTGCGTCCACACAAGCACGTTTTCAGAAATATCTCTGTCCACATGCAGTCACAAAAAACGCTGATAAAAGTATGCCAAGGCAGCAGGTGGCGATATAACCTTAAACTGTATAGTACTGGTGACCAATCAGAAGCCTTGGGTGGGGGACGTCATTACCAGAGACAGTAGTCAGTGTTGCCTTGTCGAAAAATGCTACCATTAAGTTTATAAAGTTCATAACACTAATGATGAGAAATAGGCAAATAATATGCATATTCAGAGAAAAATATATTTTATTTAAATGAGAAGATAGTTTATACAGTCAGGTTCTAACACTGAGAAATGCTACTGTTGAAGCAGGGCACAGGCTTCCTCAGCTCGTGCCATGCATCCAGTTTTGTGGATAGTGCTGATGTTTCCCAGCTTCAGACAGCAATCTGCAAACTGCTGCAAAGGGCATTTTAGAATCAGAAAACTTTATTGATCCTAGAGAAAATTGCTTACGTAATGAGGGCTAAGACACAGACCCCAGAGTAGTGACATACACTCATTTGAAAAGAGCTTTTAAGATATTAATCACTGTAAAGCAAGATAGCACAGATAAACCAGCTTCCCTAACGCTAGGGAGCTCAGAATCCCAAGACTGTGCAGAAGGGCACGGTAGCATGTTTTGGCATTATTTTTTACGCGTTTTTTTTTCTGTGATTAATCAATCAAAATTAACGCATTAATTTGACATCCCTAGTACAAACATGCCATAACTTCTAACAAGGTTGAGAGCTGTAGGACTTGGTAAACGTCAGGCACTGTAGATGAAAACCTAATGTAAACCGTCCTCCTTTCGAATCTTCTGTACTTTGAACTTTTGCCATCTGGAAGAGAGCTAATATAAAAGCTCAAGGGAGAACATGATTGGTTTGAAATTAACATGAAAATATCTGTCACACAAAAAGAAAAAAAAAGAAAAAAATGAACAGAAACTCTTATTAAGGCAAGCGATGCTACACAAATATGATTTGCTTTGTGTCTGTGATAAGAAGTTTATTGACCCAGCTTTCAGGTGCAGAGCACAGTCCTCTCTGTTTGCACATTAAGTGGTTTAGATTTGCAGAAGCTATTAGCAAGTTACAGTAAAATGTTTTTATATCTGCATGGATTGTGAAATATTCCCATGAGAGCTACTGCTGGTCCTTTTGATTGGCTTTTCATATACTGAACAAAAGTGTTTGGACACCTGACCATTACAGCAGCAGGGACTTTAACGGCATTGCATTCAAATACATAGACTTTAATATTAAGTGAATCCCCATTTGCAGCTATAACCAAAAGATTACAGCTTTCCAAAAGATTTTGGAGTTTCTGTGGGAATTTATACCCATTCCTTCTGTAGGGCATGTATGAGGTCAGACACTGATGTTGGGCGAGAAGGCCTGGCTCGCAATCTCTGTTCCAGTTCATCTCAAAGGTGTTGGAAGGGCTTGAGGTCAGGGCTCTGTGCTGGCCAGTCAAGTTCTTCCACACTGAACTCGTCTGAACCACGTCTTTATGGACCTTGTTTTGTGCACTGGGGCACAGTCATGCTGGAATATAAAAGGTTCCTCCTCAAATTGTGTCCACAAAGTTGGAGGCATAGTGTAGTCCAAAATGTCTTGGTCTGCTGAATACTTTTGTCCATGCAGTGTATGTGTAGAATATTGTTCTTTAGCAACAGGTTTAACCTGAACCGTTAAAAGAAGTGAAAAGTAGCATACCCACTACTGTAGGATGGGATGCTTTAGAGAAGAGGCCTCCAACCACTGGGTCATTGGGTACCAGGCCGCACAGAAAAACAGAATAAAAATATTTTATTGATTATCAGAGTCTGAAAGATCTTTTTTATTTTGAAAAAACGCTTGTCTCTGGCACGTGATACGGTATCAAAATGTTGCCCACAAGCTAGCAAAAATGAGTCAAAAACAAACTTCTTTGGGGAACTTCTTCGTATTTTTACACACTTTGATTTTAGTTGTATTTATACCGGTCCATGAAAATATTGTTTTACATGAAACTGGTTTGTGGTGCAAAAAAAGGTTGGGGGCCGCTGCTTTAGAGAAGCCCCTCAGCACCAAGCACCAGCTAGAGGAGTGCTGCTGATGAGCATGGCTATACTTATTCTATACTGTAGGCTGCACTACACTGTGAATAAAGGTCCATTTTAAAGCCTTTACGTCTTAGAGCGCTTAACATGAAAAGCACTACTCATTCACCACTTTGGTACAGACATCCAGGGGTCTTACAATACAATACAATACAACACAGTACAATACATTGCCTTTGACTGCAGACACTTACAAAGTTGACATAAGTGCTTTAGAAAAAAAAAAGAGAAAAAGAAGTCTTCATCCCAGCAGTGAACTAAGGTTTAATGTGCTTTCACCATGCCAAACCCAGATACTCCACTCTAACTTCCAGTAGACTCCAGTTTCTAAGTACATTCTGTTTGTTTTTTTGGTGCTGTGGGCAATGATGCATCAAAAACAAAAGCAAGCCTTGTAAGTGGTAACACACAGATTTCAAGTTTAGGCAGTCAAAAATTCTTTATTTTAATTCATTTTTTCAATAGAGCAGCATTTTTTTTTTCATTTTTGTCCTTTCAATTAATCCGCTTCTCTCTTGATTGGAGACAGAAAGGCTTTGTGCATATGTTCACTGGGATTTGAGAGGATTTATGGTCATGTCTGGTTTTGTGTCTGGAAGCACCCACAATGTACCTTTAATTCATTCCTGTAACAAGTCTACGTCAGACTGTATTTAGAAATATTAGTACAAAAATCCCGTGGTGACACTTCTGATACACACCTGTGTTATTGGAAATAAGTGAAACCTGCCTTCGTCTTTACCCGCCATGCCCAGGAGTGCATGCATGGGACGCTTTTTGTGTTAGTTAAACCTGCCTTTAATCTTTTGAGGCAGCGCCAGCAAGCAGCCCTGCCTTTTTGCCAGAGATTTCTACTACAAAACTGACTTGCCTAATTTGTGCTGCCCTTTTATGTTTGGTGGTATGCGTCAGAATCACAGCGGGCAGCAGGAAAGCCAAAGTTGAACAAAGTCAGTTTACTAATGTAAACGACCACAAGAGATAGCAGCTCAAACTTTGCCCTGCAGTAAGTTTTTTAATTTTGTATCAGTAGATCATTTTAACACACCTCATACATGATGCATTCATGACAATGTCAGTGAACATCTGTCATGTTTATATCTTTCAAGGGTATTCGATATTTGTCAGTTCTAATGAATAAAAGAATCTGAGGTCATGAAATGTCATGAAATATAAATTACGTGGGGTATCTGTAGGATTTTACCGATATCGATATTTGATCCAAATATAGCATCAACCATTTAGAAATGCCAGCTGTGTTAGAATACATTAATGTTGCATAAATGTTGGTCAATATTTTGGTACTGACCAGTTAGGAACAAATGTATTACCAGGTTTTGAGGGCGTTTAGTCACTATGCAGCTCGCTGCTGGAACAAACTGCCCATCAGTATCGGATCTGCACTAACTGTAGCTTTAAAAATCTGCACTGTTCTCCTCTGCCTTCTGTTAAACATTTGTAATTGTATTGCCCTTTCAGTTTTCAATTTTATTCTTTATTTCCTCTTTCTTCTTCCCCTGAGGTACCCTTGAGTAAGGTACCGTCCCCACACACTGCTCCCCGGGCTGTTCCTGGCTGCCCGCTGCTTCACTTTGGGTGATTGGGTTAAATGGAGAAGGATTTTGTGCTGTTCACACTGTGTGCTGTGATGTGCTAACATATGACAGAATATTGACCTTTACTTTCACTTTTGTCTATGATAATGTACTATATAACTAGAACTTGAACCAGTTTTTGATATCCATCCCTATGTATAACTGTCACATTCTAGAACTGCAGCTACACACATGCTAAAAGAACTTCTAAAAGAAATCTTTCATTCATTACCAGTCCACTAAAAAACATCTGAAACCATTTGAAATATATATCTTGCCTAATGGGAAGACTAGCAGTATCTAACAGAATAGTTTCAAATCTTTTTTAGTGGACTGGCAATGGATAAAAGGCTTACCATGAATTCCATTGTAGTTAATCTACAGTCCTTACTTCTGACCAAACATTGACAAAGCAACACTGTTATACAGACTATACATCTGTGGTGTTTACACTTACTGGGAAAAAGAAAAACAACTTTGACAGCTTTGACTATGATGAATTATGTCTTGCAATGTGTCTCGGTTTTTCCTTCTGAAACCTGTAGCACATCTTTTCTGAACACTTCGGCTCATTGTAGTTCTAACAGCACACCTTTAAGGCAAGACTCTGAATTTCTGGCCCTCGTTAATAGGTCTGGCTTGATACTAGTAAAGCGTAAAGTGACCATTTGTCATACATGAACACACCACAGCCCACAGTGTGAACAGTGTGAAATTCTTTTCTGTATTTTACCCATTCACCAAGTGAAGAAGCAGGAAGCCAGGAACACGACACCCGGGGAGCAGTGTGTGGGGACGGTACCTTGCTCAAGGGTGCCTCAGTGGTGCCACTAGCCATCCTGGGATTTGAACCTACAACCTTCTGATCACAGGGGCAACTCCCTAACCACCAGGCCACCAGCTGCCCCAATGTGGCCAATCCACAGTGGTGGGCGATAAGAAACTACTTGTACTTTGCCACTGTCCATGAATACTTTTTTCAAGTATCGGTATAGTATTCAAGTTATTTTTTACTCTATATTTTCAATCCACTTCACTTCTCATTACTCCACAGTGGGAGGAAACTGGATTGTCTAGCATTAACTTATTCAGCAGTGACTAAAATACTGACACAACTTCTGTATATTTATGCCAGGGTGTTTGCTGAACTCTGTAAAAGTCTGTGAGAGAACCATTATTGCAAAAATTGCCTCTTGTGAACAAGTATCTCCCATAATAGTCAAGTTGAAGAAAACTGGAGGAGTGAGCCTGTGCTTTGAGAGAGCCAGTGCAAGATTGCAGTCATGCACTGCCATATGCCAAGGACATTTTGTCTAAATTGCAATCATTGATGTTCTCTACAAAACTACATGTCAGCAAGCTGAATAACCTGAGGCAAGCAGACGTTTTACAGCTTTTGTCACCCATAAAGGCTTGTTCGCACTCTCAGGGACCTGAAATGGATTCTGCGAAGGGATGGCCAACGTCTTTGTTGGCCATCCTTTTGCAGAATCCATTTTAGGACACTGAGAGTGTGAACAAACCTTCTGGTTCAGTAAGGAGTGCATGAGAATGAGGGGAAAAAAAATGCAAAAAAAAAACAACATTGGTTGTATACAAAAAAAGAAAATAATGAGTTCCCTTCAACTCAAAAGGAAAGCGACTATTAAGACGACAGGCAGAGAGAGTGACAGACAGTTGTAAATATGTGCATTACACATGGGGAAACACACTGAAACCAGAATGAGAGGCAGCTTCATGTTAAGCAATAATCAGGGAGATAAAAAAATCCAGTTAAACATTTGTCACCACATTTGTCTGTCGAGCAGAAATATTCCGATTTATTCTCAGAAGAAAGATTAGTTTGCTGTTTTTGCAAGCAAGATGCCTCGTCTTTCCAGTTCTTCTTTCGAAGATTAGCTAGAAAAACACATTCAAAAGCTTGAAACCAGTGTTTTTCCAATTGTGCTGCAGGTGCATGTGTGTAAACTCATTGTAATATGCTTGTCTTGTGCACCTTTAAAAGTTTTAAATGATGATTACGAAACTGAGAAAACCCCTTTTTGATGTGTCCAGAATGATGAACAGATCTGTAGACTCATTAGGTTCTGTACAATAAACAATAAGGTTATAAGGGAGGTCAATAAAGGTGGTCAACTAAAGTTATAAAGGTTGTCAAATCCTCTCTGGAATAATTATGGTCTGACTTCTGGAAAAAGGTCTTTTCAATCTCAGTCATGGGCATCTAAGGGTATTCATACACTGGGAGATATATATGGCAGGTATGGACTAATGAGTTTTGAAGAAATTTGTCAATGTTTTGATATTCCCAAATCCTCTTTTTTTTCTATCTTCAATTACGGTCAGCGTTACGTGCCTATGGAGTACCATGGGGGTCAAATGTGCAAGTCCACCCAGTTATTAAAAAGTTACTGATCTCTCCCTTTAGAGGGTTTGTCACCTTTTCATATCAATGGCTTTTAGAAGCAAATTACTCTAACATGCAAATACAGACTAAATGGGAAAGAGACTTAGCAACAGACTCTTTAGACTGGAAAGGGATATGGGATGTTTATAGTGCATCAAAAAACCCAAATCACCAATTGATCCAGTTTAAGTTCTGGATGTGTTGTTGTTTTTCATCATGTGATCTTGATCTTTATGAATAAAAACAGTGAATACAAAAAAAAAAAAAAATGAGGGGGCTCAGGACTTACAGAACTGTTTGTGTTGTGTTTTCTCTGTTCAGCCAAATACAACACACCGAGTATGAGCTCCTGGCCAGAGAAGGTTAAGGATGGAGGTCCCGTTGAGCTCTACTGTAATGCCAGCGGCGGCTATCCAGCAGGAACCATCCACTGGTTCATCAGTGGTAACAACAACTGGACAAAGAGTGCTAGTCTGGAGATCAGTGAGAGAGAGGACAAACTGCTGCGTCTGTCCAGCAAACTGACCTTCACCAGCTTCGACTCCAGCTGGGCGCCCTTCAAGTGTGTCGTTCTCAACAGCAAGTTCCTCCCAGAAGGAGAGAACACCTTCTTGCCCATTCTAATTGGTAATTGTCCTGCTGCTCCTCCTGCATGTTTTGTATTCTACTCTATTATGAGTCCAGTACGGGTGGGCAAAAATACAACACAATGACAGTTTGACATGCAATATATAATATTATATTTTACAAACTAGCTGGAATTCAGTTTCATAGCCCGAATGAGTTTTTTACTTTGGGAAAACCAAACCATTTAAGACAAAAGTAAAACTTCAGTAAATTCCTAAAATAAAGATATATCCTCATGATTTAATACTTATATCGCCCCCTGTGCTGTAGAGCATTATAGAGTGTTACAGATTATTATAGAGCATTATAGAGCATTACAGAGCATTATAGAACCTTACAGAGCATAACAGAGTATTGTAAAACATTACTGAGTGTTATAGAGCTTTATTGAGAATTATAGAGTCTTATAGAGCTTTATTGAGTAATATAGAGTGTTATAGATTATAACAGAGCTTTAGAGCGCATTGTAGAGCTAATCAAATGGCTATGGATCTTATGAACAGTATAGTGAATACAGTATAATGAAATAAATTATTTTTTCAGTTTTTTTCATATTAGACTTTGTCATCTAATCATTTCATTCTTATCATCATCGGGTTGTTATCTGTGTTGCTGTGTTCAGATTGGTTATTGTGTGACTATGCAATGAAGTGGGAGCTCAGGTTACCATCTGATAAAAGAAAAGGGAAATTATTTCCCTGTTTGTTTTACATAGACTGAACATTGACCTTTTTTATAGCAGTGTTTCTACAGTCGAACACGCCTGTCAGTGCAGGCCCAGACAGGTATTTTTAGTTAGTGTGACATTTACATGTTTTTTTGTGTTTCCTCTACTCAGAATAAACATATAGTCACCATAACTTCAGCCTCCCTTTTCCACCGCAGGGCCGAGAAACACACACTTTCAGAATCAAAATCAGAAAACCTAATTGATCCCAGAGGAAACTGCTTATGTTACGACTTCACAGATACACAGAGACAAGAACAATATTAAATGTAAAGTCTAAATAAATCCAATTAAAATCAAAAATACTCTATACAAAATACCCTATGCCATATACACAAATGCTAGGGTATAAATACTATAGATAAAGAATGTACAGGTAAGTGGTTTATTAACACAAATGGTAATTAGCAGTCTGTTATTGTATGTAACTACTAGTAGATCAGTGAAATTGACAGTTGTAATATTGAAGTAGTGATATTTCACGTGGTAAGACGATTGCACAAAATAATAATAGTAATAGTAATAATAATAATAATAATAATTAATAATAACAATAATAATAATAATACGATTCTGGACATAATTAAAATGTTTAGCACCCAATAAAACATTGTATGATATTGTCCATGGTAGACTACTGAACCAGATAATAATGCACATCATAAGAATTATTTAAACCCAATAAGAAATTGCACAGCAAAGTTGCATCATGTTGGTGTGTTGTTACACAGATTATTGCGTGGACGTGTAACAGAAAGAGGAGTTATAGAGTGTGATGGGTGAGAGTGTGACAGGGGGAGGAGTTATAGAGTCTGATAGGTGGGTGTGTGATGGGGGACGAGTTATAGAGTCTGGTGGTTGAGTTTGTGACGGGAGAGGAGTTATAGAGTCTGATGGGTGGGAATGACAGGGGGAGGAGTTATAGAGTCTGATGGCAGTGGGAAGGAAAGATTTTCTGTGGTGTTCATTAGAGCACTTTATGCTGGTGAGTCTGTGTCTAAAACTGCTTCTCAGTTGAGCCATCACACTTACTTATATGCCAGGGTCAGACAGTCTGGGAGGGGAGCAGAAAGCCCCCATTTGTGTACTTCATATATCTCCTTTATCCTCCAGATGGGGTTTTCTTTGTGGTTTTATGTTATTTTACCACAAAAAACTATAATTTTCTGAAGGCAGATTTTCAATACCTCGGTCTACCTTCTTATGACCTAATTAACGAATGTAAGCAGTATTGTGTTTGTTATTAAAGACTATAAAGCTAAATCTCTAGTACTATACCGACTGACTCAGATCAAAGCTGCGGTGCAGATGATTGACAGCAGGCTTATTATATGCCCTTGTTTATCTGGGGGAGAGTTTGTGTTTGGGTTCTTATTTGTTTGTTTGTTTGTTCTCCTTCCAGATGGCACAAAGGATATTTTTTTTGGTGGCGACACAAAGACAGGTGTGAATATTGTGGCTCCAGTGGTGGTGATCGGATCTCTCCTTGTTGGGCTCCTGATTGCACTGCTGCTGAGGGGCAGGTGCAGCCGGCGTAAGTAAACACACACCAAACACACTCTGAACACACACCAAACACACATCTAACGCAGACCAACGTCACACCAAACACACCATCCACTGGAGGATGTGTTCACAACACACACCGCTGTGCTGTTTATCCAGTTACCATTCACTGGTTGTTGTTGTTTTTGTTGCTGTTGTTGTTATTGTTGTTTACTGGCTCTATAATGGATCTAAATCTGTCCTTTTTAGTGTCCAAGAACAGGGGTCCCATCCCACAGCCCACAAAACCGACCACAAAAACCTCCTCACAAATATTTAATCGACTCAATTCACTCCTCAAGTCATGTGACTTGAACAATTTTGCAAAACATTGCTCTGTCAAATTGCCTGAAAAACAGTTGATTTAAAACTTTTCATAGTAATGACATCCCCCTTTGGCCATTATTTGGGCATGGGTCAGCCTGTCACATATCATTTTGGTCTCTGTAAGATGTTTAGAGGACAGCGCTAAGTAGCTAATGCTAATGTTGCTAACGCATGTACATTACAGGCCAGAAGTTTGGGACGGCCCTCAGAATAATAAGCAATAAACTGCTCTGTTAAAATATTATTACAATAAAACAATAAAAAATACTTTAAACAAATGTAAACAACTGTTTTTCAACATTTTGAAAGTAGCACATTATTTATCCACAAAGGTTCAAACCACTGGTTTTGAAGAGACATATCAAGTCTATCTTTAGTGCACTGACAATCACTTTGGGTCGATCATGGAAAAAAGAAAAATATCACTCGGCTTTTCAGCATCGCACACTTCCTTCAGTTTTACAGTTATATTGTTTTCAGTGTTTCTAATGTTTTCTTGTATCATTTATTTCTTTAAAAATCTGGGGTTGATTCCAAACTTCTGGATTGTAGTGGAAGCGCATGTGTGGAGCAGTATATTGTTTCACCAGCAGTGTCACTTTAGCTTCTTTACTGCCAAAATGAGTGGCCAAAGAATACAGTTTAATTATTAATTGCAGTATGTATGTTAATGGATCATGAAGCTCACAAGCTTCACAGGGCTTAACGGAGCGGTATTTACTGTGTGGGGTTACTAAAGGGTTGATGCAAAGCTGCCAAACCAAAAAAATGTTTTGCTCCCACTCTGTGGACAGAGCCTCAGCATAAATCTGCAGCAAGCAGCTTTGACACATGGCTAATGCCAGCAGCTCCTGCCCCAGCGGGCATGAAGTAGGCAAAAGGAGACAGTGTTGGGCCAGTAATTCAGGCTCGTCACCGTAGTGCTAATATGAGAACTGGAGGCCAACCAGAAGGCCACAAAACTGCTTAATAAACTGCATCATCTTTTCCGATCTAGAGAGCTCCATGCTGGAGTGCGGCCTAATGAAGTGCAGCTTGTGGCGCCAAATGAAACACAGTGACGCACATACAGTCCAGATATGACCCAGAAAATAAAGATGCCACATGAAAAGATGTGAGAAGATGGATAGATAGATCAACACGTAGATGGACAGATAGTCTGATACCAAACTCAGTATTTCACACCAGCCTCATCTGAGGGGAGGAGCTTCAGAAACAGGGCTGGAGCACAGTGGAGAGGGAGGGGGCGGAGCCTGGACTTTAAGGACCACAGTGTGTTGAAATGTAAAGCTTTTTTGCTGAAAAAATCCACAAACATACCTATTAAACATTTTGAAAATCATTAGTATTATGATAAGAGATGTATCGAACCATGTACAATTACAAGTAAGTAAAGTAAGTCTGTTTCAGAAATTTATTTTCGGTTCCTCATTGTACACCCTCCCCCACTCACACACATTCCTTCCAACCACCCCCCTACACAAACCCCCTCTACCCACCCCCTCACTCACACACACCCCTTCCACACACCCCACACTCACACACACCGTTTCCCTCACACTCACACACACACCTACATTCACACACATGATTAGGCCTCTCACACCACATGGTTTTTCCTACTTGTTTTTATGATCAGAAATTAAAATAAATATGTAGTCATTTTGGTTTTTAAACAACGTTCATTTAAAAAATCAACATAAATCCAAACACCATACATTTTTTTTTAGATCTCGTGATTCCACACAACATAGTTTTATTGTGTTTTCACTAAGCGAATAAGCACTTTTGGCCCAGATAATTATCTGTTTATAACAGCTGTGCTGTCATTTTTATGCCCCTGTTTTAATGACAGAAGCCAGAAGAGATTCTACTCTGCCCATTCTGAGTATGTCCGCCATATACGCAGTTTGTTTTGGGGTCTGTCGTTGTGGAGTTGGGTTTGGTGGAGGGTTTTTGATTCTGGTTTCTTTAGAATTTCTTCTCTGACAGTGTTTACAAGAATATCCTTAGTTAAGCCTCGTCTATCCACTAAAACAACCTTCATGGCGTCGTTTCCTCCTTCTTTCTCTCACCATAAAGAAGTGTTCAAGAAGATCTCCTGATCTGATTGTGCAATTTGGCTTGTTGTTTTGTTTTCCATGTGTGTGGGACGAGGGAGACATGCCAAAACAAGCTGCACTTTATCAACTTGAATAACACATTTCCTGTCCTTTACTTACTCCTGTCCTTTATCAAACCCAGGACAGCCTGTATACAGAAAGTCAAGACAATCCATGTCCTCTTTGATAACATGATTCAGTTAAATATCAAACAAAATACACTGCCAGTCAAAAGTTTTTGCACACCAGCCTCAGAGCTAACTTCAATCATCAGACAAGTCAGAAAATTACATATTTTTGTTTTTTTGTTTTGTTTTTGCCAAGATTTCAGCTGTTTATCAGAGGAAGAGGATTGTCCACTATGCTGTTACTCCTTAACCTTAGCAAAATTGCAGAAATTAGCTCAAGATTGACCACAAGTGTTTACCACTCATCAATTTCTCACAAAGATTTGTATTCCTGTTAAACATTGGGAAGTTGTTGAGTGAACAACTATCAAAAAATGTGTCAAATAAAACAAGTTTCCTTTATAAGATGAAGGAATATGTAACAGTGCATGTCTAACATCCTATTAACTGGTTGTGTGATGCAGAGTCAAATTCTAGACTGTCTTTTAACTTTTTATGCACTCATTTAACCATTTCATCACTTAATAGCTCATTAAATATCTAACACTTGTCTGATGATGCACATAACAATTATAATCATAATTAAGTGGCTTTTTGCAGGTCAGTCGTGGTGAATTAAAAATATTTACTGGCTAATAAAGACTCAAATGTTGGACATACTGTACATTTATTTCTCTCACAAAGAATATTGAGTGTATATTAGTAAATATATCAACATGCAATATTTAGAAACATGCAAATGTAGAAAATATCAGTGTGTGGCAAAACTTTTGACCGGTAGTGCTGAGGGTAATGACTAATTATTTTTAATGTTGTTTTTTTTTTGTTTCAGGTGAGCATCATATGGTTGATGTCATATACACAGATGTGGAAACAGGTATTTTCCATTTTTTGATTAACTAAGTCCTCGTTTACACTGCAGGTCTTGATGCTCAATTCTGATTTGTTGCCTATATCCGATTTTTTTGACCTTCTGTTTACA
>JBBPCX010054706.1:0-14535 GCA_037974365.1 Hydrocynus forskahlii | reverse complement strand
CAAGAAACGTCACTGCTGTGCTAGCCAACAAGGGTTTCTCCACCCAGCACTAAGTCGTGTTTTGCTTTGGTATCAAATACTTATTTCACTCAATGAATTAATTTGTAACTTTTATGTAACATGTTTTTTTCTTGATTTTTGTTTGATATTCTGTCTCTCTCCATAAAAATGAAACTACCCCATGAATTAGAGACTGTTCATTTTTTGTAAGTCAGCAAACTTACAAATTCAGGAGAGGATCAAATAATTATTTCCCCCACTGTACAGACATTTAGACAGACATTACGGTTCAGCACTGTTCTGTACACAAAAACACACACAGACACTCAAGCGTCTGAGACCACAGAAAGTTTTGCAAAGCTGACTCACTAGGGGCTCGGATGTGTATTCTGTAAAGCTGCTTTGTGACAACTTGACTGTAAAATGTGCTACATAAATAAAATTAATTTGAATTGAACTGAATTGAAAATGAAAATCAAATGTATAAAGAACATATTAAATATACTTTTTGTTCCACATGTATAAAAACACACACATAAATCCACTAATCATCCTTAACACCTGTTTAATATCACAAAGGTCCCCCTTGCACCACTGAAAAAACCCTGATCTTATGGACTCCAGAATACCTCTGAAGGTGTTATGTGGAATCTGGGAAATTCAGAGGCCAAGCCAACACCTTGAACTCTTTGTCATGTTCCTCAAACTATTCTTGAACAGTGTTTGCAGTGTGGCAGGACACATTATCCTGCTGAAAGACGCCACTGCCAAAGCTGGTTGGTGGTACAGAGGGCATTCCATATGACTGCAGGACAGAAGGTTTCCCAGCAGAACACTGCCCAGAACATCACACTGCCTAAACTGTTTTTCCTTCTTCCTATAGTATACCATGGTGCCATCTCTCCCCCCGGTAAGCAACTCACATGCACCTGCATGGTGTAAAAGAAAATGCAATTCATTAGACCAGGCCACCTTCTTCCTTTGCACCATGGTCCTGTTCCGATGCTCCCCTGTCTATTGAAGGCATTTTTGATGGTGAAATTTTGTCTGACCAGTCTGCAGTTGTGCAGCCTGAAATGCAACAAGAGCGTGAACTTTTTCAGCAGTTTGTCCTACAGAAGCTCTTCTGTGGGATCAGTGCAGACTATTTATCCATGTGTGTGTGTTGTGTGTGCACTCCTTACTTTACCTTTTTTTTGATGAGCTTCTGGCGGTTGGACACCAGGCCCCAGGGCGCCACACCCAGAGCAACCACTTTAGACTGGGAGGTCGAAGAGGCTGCAGCTACATGATCCCTCACCGCTTCACCCACACAGCGACTTACACCTTCCCTCAGACCACTCGTCATGATCCACGCACCTGAGAGAGACACATATCATACTCAGAACCAGAAAACAGCATGCAGTGTACAAAAAGACCACCCTGCAAGACCTCTCAGTATCCACAGGCCAAGCCCTGCTAAAATGAATTTAAATAATATGAACTAAATCTTTGGGGAATACTTTGCCCCACAACACTCTGCACGTAACCCTTCACCATGAATGGATTAAAAACATGATATTATGTTTTAGGCAAAAGTCTTCCGGGTTTCAGGCAGTGTACTCATAACAATTTCATGTAGTAATGTTCAGTGAGGGAGCTTTTAGAGGCTTTAAACTCTTCAGACACCTGGTTTCATTCACCACCACTGAACAATATGGTAAATGTTTATAAAATAGCATCTCACTCTGAATGATAACTCTGTTTACATCTTTAAGCACCTTTTAGTACTGCTCACATTTGCTCTTTCAGAATTTTAAATAATGCAAAGACTACTCCTTATTTAATGTGACCAACAAACCAGACAATATTCCAACAAAATGGCTATGGAGTGAATCAGCTGACTGAAGCTACTTATTTGGAATTCTCATTAAATTCAAATGAAATACACAATGATGAAAACAGAGAAGAGGGGAAGAGAAGTAAAGATGATGTGCCTACACACAGAGCTTTAGACAGACAATACAGAGATATAACTTCCGTGTTTACATTCAGATGAAAAACAAAATTCATGTGTAAAACCCAGGCAAACACACGTTCATGCAGTTCAAGAGAGGCTGCCTTAGCACATGTTCAAGCACTCGAGGAAACACAAAAAAGAAATGGAAAGTGTGTCGAACTTGAGGTAGAACAACAGCTGAATATCATGTTGTATGTTAATCTGTGCTGAGATACTGGCATTTGCGATGTTGATATTACAGAAGGTTTCATTTCATCACTGCCCCCAAAAATGAACCTTTCAATAAAAGTTAATGTAACAATGTTTTATTTCTAATAATTTTCAACCATTTCCAATGAAAAACAACAAAAACATAAAAAAAGATGTAAGCTGTCTTGTTCAAATACAAATAAGCTTTCAGTGTTTCACTGTGTGCTGTGAAGTTCCTGACCTATCATAGACCTTTCCATTCAGAGTCTCTGTGGATGCAGGACAGGTAGGACAGATTGGGGACAGATTCTAATCAAGAACAAACAGGTCAAACAATACAACACAAAATATGTGCCATCAAGAGTTCACCTTCATACTCAGGGTCTTTTAATAAAAATCCCAGAAACTATCCCACCTATACAGTCAATGCAGAGCCACACATTCTGCCTTGACTGTAAACCTGGTCAGTGTTGGTCCTTGGGCAGTACCTTTCCACTGATGTATGGTGGTAGAAGGGGGCTGATACTGCGCTTGTTTGATGGGCATTTCTTATAAAAAGGTGTTCCTGATAAACTAGAAACTTGGTTCACAACATTTTGTTGATATCATGAAGCCCACCAAGGTAGGTTTGAGGAAGGTGGTCACCTGTGCTCTGAGCGGCCCGCACCAGGCCCTGCCTCAGCACCTCTCGGACCCAGTTCTTCACCTTCTCCTGGCACGCCCCGCCCACCACAGACACCACCAGGTTGGGTGCCGAGAGCCCCCAGTACATCATCATCAAACGATAGACCACGAAGGCGGGGGTGTCACAGGACAGACGCAGAAACTGGGGACAGAAAACAACAAATCTGTTTAACAGTCATAGCAAGACTCCTGAAGAGTCCTAATGTGAATAAAATCTGTAGCTGCTCCCATTAACTTTTCACAACCTGCAAACAATAAGTTGAAAATGTCTTTTTCACACTTTTTGCTGTTTCCATCAATCAAAAAAACGGTGTCATTTTAACTTATTGCTGGGATTGCAGAAGCCAGCGCACTATTGTTATATTTTTTGTTTTCTGGCCCATAAAACCAATATTTGGGTGTCTCCAAACACTGATTTTATTAGCAACCATGCAGTCATATCATTTTTTTTCTTGTAGAAATGCAATCTAATTTGTTATTATTTATTCTTCTTATTGCTGGAATTTGGCACATTTTCTCCTCCTACAGTTTTTTTTAATATTGGCATGGTTCCAATGCCAAAATGTCCACTAATGTACAGGGTGGTATGCATGTATCCAGCTTTTTGATCAGTTGATCAGGAGTCGAGTATTCATCATTTAAATTCGATAATCGATTGGCCCACAGACCTCCATTCATTTAACATGGGCCATTATGATGTCTCCTTGCTTGGCGAGTTGTTGGCAGAGAACCAGAATCAGCGCTGCAGTGCAGAAGGGTAATCAGATGCTAAAAACACACGGTATTAGGAGAGATGGGCCCTGTGACTGGAATAAGTTGGTTACTAATAAGGAAATAAGGATATTATATTTGCATTAGTTAGAGCGGTTTGACATGAGTCGTTTTCAGCTACTTTTTGTGTGTTTTTTAATGTGGGCTATTTTAACACCCACCCTGCATGGTCTAGAATAGGGGTCATGAGTTCACATCCAGGTCTGAGTAGATTTTTTTAAACATAAACTTTCTATTGTTTAAAAATGTAGCCTGCCTTTCAGGTATGCACAGGTCAATGAAATATGTGACACTGTTTGGGTTTATAAAATAATTTTAGTTCGTTTTACAGCTAACTGATCAAGCTGAGATCTGGGAGGTTGTTCTTCTCTCAATGGCCATGTATGCCCCATCCCCCCTCCTCCACAATGAGCACCACACCCTTCAACACACTACCCCCCCTCCACCCCAGCATGTGAATCAGTGTGTCAATGTGTGTTTTAACACTGTTAACGCCAATTTGAAGCCATTTCTTCACACTTCTTGGTTATAAATGTATTCATATTAATGACACTAACATGTGACAGTGTACGTTTTTGTGCTGAATGGATCTGTTTCTGTCTCTGTGGCCATGCAACCCCCCTCCACTTTGTCACTGTGCTGTTTTAATCAAGCCCGATCTCACAACTTTTCGTGCAGTCATCATGAAATACAATTCAATCAAAATATGTGCTGCGATCACGATTTAGGGTTTTTTTTTTCGTGCTAGGACGACGCTTCACTACCCTGTGTATGTTCATGCGCACTGCGTAACATCGCCAGTATCTGCACTAACCTGTGACTGTTAGGGTTAGGTTTAGGGTTAAGGTTAGGGTTAAGGACTTTCCCCGTCTCATGGCGTTTCAACCTGTTTCAACCGCTTTGCAAACAAAAATGATAAGGAATCCACTCATTATTTCTCTCCTACTGTCCCTCAGTCACCAGTTACCGCTGATACTGGCGATGTTACGCAGTGCGCATTAAAATACATAGGATAGTGAAGCGTTGTCCTAGCATGAAAAAGTGAAGCGCTGTCTTAGCACGAAAAAAAAAAACTAAATCGTGATCGCAGCATGTATTTTGATTCAATTGTATTGAATTAAAAAAAAAAACTCATGAGACCGGGCTCTTTAATCTCTGTTTATTCGCCACACCCATATCCCCCAACTTAAAAGAGAACTCCACCTACTTCCTATATCCCCCCCAAGTAACATCCCCAGCTGCTTTCGGACTACATTTAGGGAGACTCTGATATTGAATATGGGTGTGGTCTCGTCCCTGGTCAGCATTAGGACCCCCCCATGCTCTCAAGCCAGTGTTGCTGAGCCTTTGGACGGGTCGAACTTGCCACTCTGCTTCATTCACCTCTGCAAGCTCCAAGATCCACAGCTGAAACTTTGCTTCAACTCCTCTCCTACAAGACCAACAACTCTGAAACTCCAAGAAGCACTCTTCAACTCCGAACAACCCTGAACAACACAGAACAACTCCTCTGAGCTCCCAGATCACGGCTGAAACTTGGGATGGTGGGGACGGGAAGAGCTCGGGCTGAGCTGGTTCAGAGAGTTAACGCTCTCGAGCAAACCTGTAGTGAGCTTACTGCGGCTTGTGCGGCACCACAACCGGCACCCTGTGCTTCCCCCGCCCCCTCCCCTTCTGTGGTGTCATCAGAACCAAAGTTTTCTTTACCAGATAAGTGGGATGGTGGGGACGGGAAGAGCATTGTTTTTCTAACTAAGTTGAATCTTTTGTTTGAGTTTCAGCCTGGCCTATACACCAATGAGAGAAGTTGGATTGCACTTCTCATTTCCCTCCTCACTGGGCAGGCATCTGAGTGGACCACGGCGGTCCTGAATTCACTAGGCAGCTCAGGGCCACCTTTCAACATCCGGATAGTGTGGTGGAGACCAACTCAAAACTTTACCATCTCCATCAAGGTGAGTGGTCCATGAGCCGATATGGGGCAGAGTTTTGTACCCTGGCAGTTCAGACGTGCTGGGGTGGTCCTGCGCTCCGGACCGTATTTTACGAGCAGCTGGCTCCCAGGATGAAAGACGAACTTGCCAGGCTGACTGAGCCTTCCATAAACCTTCCAGAGATTCCAGTGACGGTCGATGGATTATCGACCAGAGGATGAGCTCTCACCCGAGGCCAGCTCCTCAGACTCAACCACCTGTGCCTCCCTGATCTCGTCCACCAGTGCCAGCCAGTTCCATCTCCAGGGAGGCTTCATCAGTTGGTTCTCCACCTCCTCCTTTATTGGACCACTCGGGAGTCGGAGGGGAACCCATGCAGTTAAGGTGCACTTCTCTGTCACCTGAGGAGCGGGACAAGTGCTATTGCGAAGGTCTGTGCGCCTATTGCGCCTCACCCAAACACTATCGTGCCACTTGCTCTCTCCATCCGGGAAATGGACATACCAGGTGAATAGGGGGGGCTCCCATCCTTCAGACCCACATTCAGCTGGGCCACCAATGGATCAGAACCACAGCATTTGTTGATTTAGGCGCCACTGATCATTTTATCGATTGTGTTTTTGCCACCCAGTTGGGTGTGGAGATGGAAGCGTTATCCCAGCCTCTTACTAACACCGCCATTGATGGGCGGGCCCTGAGTAATAGCCCCATTCAATATAAATCCGTCCCTTTGTCCCTAACTATTTCTGAACACAAAGAACAAATATTTTTCATCACGAAAATCATCACCACCTCTCCTCCTGGGATTTCCCTGGCTCCTGCAGCATGACCCTCTCATTTCCTGGTCACAATGCTGAATTCTTCAATGGGGCCTGACCTGTTAGGAGCCATGTCTCTGGGCGAAGACTGGGACGTGCTCAGGGGAGTCTGAGGCCCCCAAAGTCGACCTCGAGACCATTCCCGTCCTGTATCGTGACCTGGCTGCTATTTTAGCCAAGGAGGCAAAGGAGGCTTTTCACCATTGTGCCAAGGAGGCTTTTCACCATTTGTGCCTACTTTTCACCTCTGCTCCAATCCTTCTTCACCCAGATGCTAGTAAGCCCTTCGTTGTGGAGGTGGATGCCTCCGATGTGGGCGTAGGAGCTATCCTCTCCAGACGAGGTCCAGACCAGAAACTGCATCCTTGCAGTTTCTTCTTCAGGAAATTTAACCCCACTCAGCAGCGTTACAGTGTAGGGGACCAGGAGGGGACCAAGAATGGCGTCACTGGCTCCAGGGTGGCAGTGAGCCATTTATGGTCTGGACAGACCATCAAAACTTGCTCACTATACAGCAGACCAAACAACTGAACCCACAACTGCTTTTTTGAGCAGTTCTATTTCCACCTATCATACAGTCCGGGGTCTAAGAACATCAAAGCTGATGCATTATCATGTCAACATGAGGCTGAAGCTCCCCAGATGGATCCCGCGCCTGTTATTCCATCTCGTGTGATTGTGTCATCGGGACATAAAAAATATCATCCAGGCATATGGGGTGTGCGTCAGGGCGAAGACCGTGAATCAACCAGCTTTGGGTGAATTACAACCTCTGCCCGTTCCCTGTTCGCACATTGCACTGGATTTTGTCACTGGTCTACCGGAATCTTATGGGAAGACTAGCCGCTAGGCGGACTCCCCACAGCCAAGGAAACAGCAGAATTATTATTAGAGCACGTAGTCCATTTGCATGGGTTCCCCAAGGACATCGTCTCGGACAGAAGTTCTGGAAGGCCTTCTGCTGTCTGATCAGTTCCACCTGTAGTCTTTTGTCAGGATACAAAGACACTCATGCACCGGTTGGGGACATGAGTATGGGGATGCCAGCCTACTCCAGCGGCACTGACCCCCATGACGTTCCTCACTGTAGGACGATTCATCGACTCGCAACAGAGAGTGTAAACTGCAGGGTGGTCAGATTTCATATAACTGTCTTTGTAAACAGATTTATGCAGCTTTGCAAGATGGGTTTAGTGAGTCAGAGGTCATTAGAGCAGTACTTATTTAATTATTATTATTATACCTTTATTTAACCAGGCAAAAACAGATTAACAGATTGGCAAGAAGATCACTTAAGATCACAAAACCTGGTGCATTTAGGGAAATGCTCACAAATCATGATAATTTAAAGCGATTTTTTCCACTCTCATATCAGAGACAAAACCGTAGCAACGCTAGGCAGCATGACCGTGAAAGACCACAGCAATTTCTCTACAGAGTTATGGGGTTAAAACAGGGTGTTCTTTTTGAGTCACAACAACCTGGTGCTGAGTTTAGCTATGACAAAAGGCTAGAGCAGCGAACCTTCCTACACATACTCTACCAAGGGCTAAATGAGAGAAAAAGTCATGTTAGACGTGATATCAAACTTTTCCTTTCTGACATGCAGGTTGGCTTTCTCTTAGAGCAGGTGACTAAGTCAACCACTGAGGAAGAGGGGAGGTTAAAGCGCCTGGGCACAGTTACCAAACCTCGACCAGTGACTGGAATTGCTGCTCAGTGTGACAGCAACGACCAAACTGACGAGACTAGACTGACTCAAGTTGACTCAGAGTCAGGGAACTGACTGTATAAGAGAAGAACTCAAATGAGAAGAAACACTGAACCTGTAAGATCTGCCCGCCCTAGTATAAGTGGGAGTCACCCCCAGCCAGTGTCAACTAAGAAAGGAGGCAGATGCAGTGGTTGTATAACTAACCCACTGTTTCATCTGTGGAAAAGGAAGTTGCTGGGAAACGGGAGGACGTCACTGGAAAAGGACGACCAGTGACCTGGAACAGTGAGAAGCCTGTGGTGAAGACCAAGCAGACAGCTCTTATCCATTCCAACGCACCATGTTTGCAAAACTTCAAAGAAACGAATAGCTCAACTTATTGGAAAATGATGCATGGTCTCATGTTTCATCGACAGTGTGCCATTCCAGATGCTGCTAGACTCAGGGGCTCAAGTGATGATGGTGAGCAAAACATGGATAGAGGGCACGTTGCCTCATGTCAAAATCCAGTCACTTCAGTCCCTCATCACCAGTTAGCCCTTGGAAATATCTGCCGCAAATGAACAGAAGTGCCTCTTGATGGCTGGGCAGAGACTGAACTACAGATCTACAGTGAAGATCATGGATCCGTAGCCATCAGAGTACCCCTCCTAGTCAGTCAAAACTGTCCCTGTCCCCTGTTAGGTAGCAATGTTATAGCAGAGATCATCAGGGAAAATGCAGAAACCATACTCTGTTGTTCCAACCTTTTCTCGAGAACACTTGCCCTGAGGGTTTGGAACTGTTCCCTGTCTTAGTGGAAGTTCCCAGTGGGTCTTCCAAGTGCATTAAAATCCCTATCCAAAATGTCACCAGGCATGATATCTACCTGACACAGAGGACGGCTCTAGGTACCCTAGAAGACACTGCTGAGGTGACACTTGTCCTGTACTCCTCTCACTCTGAGCACATGCCGTACAACACTGTTCTAACTTCAGGGAAACCTGCTGAAGTGCCCCCACCAAACCCCCCACCCCCCCCCCTAAAAACGTAGCTTGTGCAAAAGTTAGAGAAAACTATATTTTTTGTTTTATTTTATTCCTATATGTGCAAATAAATGGAAAATGTGCTGTAAATCTGAAGAAAAAATGCCATGTTTTGTCCTGTAGAGGGCGTGTTCCACTATTTGCACATGGTGGTTTTGCATAGGCATGCTGTGACAAAACTGCTGGTACCAAGAAACAGAGGATGTCTAGCGTGTACCTATATTTCAGACAAACATTCAATTCTTCACCACACGCTCATGCTAAATGACACCTCAACAGAGACACACATCTGCACATTTTAAAGCTCAACCAGTTTATTTGCTGAATTTAATAAAATAAAATGTGCCCTGCACATATTTTATGTTTTACTTTTTACATGATAAACACATCAAACAAGCAGCAAGATGAAATTTGCAGTAAAAAGGGCTGATAACGTGTTCTCTTTCGAGGGTGTGCACTTATATTCACTCAAATATCAACAAAACATCCATCCTTTGCTCCAGTTGGTCCAAATTTTGCACATGACTGTATGCATGTGTGTGTCTGTGAGTGCTTATGCGTGTGTGCTACATACGTTACTGTATCTGCATCCAGCTCCAGCAAACTCCAGCTCTCCGAAGGCGTCGGTGGGGTACTTAGACGTGTGCTTAGCCGAGTCCCACTTACTGACCACAGCAGAGTCAGAAGAATCACCTGTAGCTGCAGAGCTGTGCTGCGAACGCTCGCCCCCACACTGACACCGGTCTCCATTACTGCAGGCAGAGATAAAAGAAGCAAAAAAATACACAAAAAATACTAAAAAAAAAACAAGATCACAGGCTCATTACATGCAGACTCATCTACAGCCTTGAAGCATCAGAACCAGTAATCCGTTTTAGTAATCAATTTAGTTCATTCCTTCCAATGCTGGTGTCTTTCACTGTTTTATTCCATTAATACTGTAATTACCTAAAAATATTGATTACACTAACAATAATATCCATTATTTTGCCACAAATCAAGTATATGTATGTGTATATATATATATATATATATATATATACACACACATATGTATATAATAACCCAAAATAAAATAAATTAAGACTGTAGTACTAGATAACAACAATATGATTACATTAACAAATAAGGTGAGTCATATGGTGTGTCCGAAATCGCGCACTTACGTGAGTGCACTGGAATGTAGTGCACAGTGCGCACTCAGCACTTCCTTCTGTAGTGCACACTGCCGTGGGTGAGTGTTGTCCTAAATGGAACACTAACGTTTTGCACTTAGCGGAAGTGACGGACTAACATTTGCTCGCGATTCTCCAGCCCGCCAAAATATCTACTGGTTATACTGCAGTATACATCAGTAAAATAATTTTATTAACGTTACTTACGTTTATACGAACCAGTTGCCTCCGCTTGGGCTTGTATTTCACTGTTGGCCGCCATTATTCAACTCTGAAAACTTGTCAAAAGTCCCTCCCCTTCTGCTATGTGGTCAAAATGGCGTCCATTTAGTGCGAGTAGTGTCCATTGTTCCGCACTGCGTTATTTGGCCATTATTAGGGCACCATCTGGGTACTTTCAGTGCAGCTTGGTTGTCAGTGTGAACGCACTATGCTATAAAATCGCGCGCTAAAAGTGTCTTCACGAATCTAGATATTGTCATAGGATCCCATTGAAAATTAAGCCACACCCTTATTGGCAAATCCTTGATATCATTTGGCAGGCAGTGTACGACTGGTTGCCATATTTTACAAGCAAGTCCTGTCATCCACTCTAATCACAGCAGAGAAGTTGGCCACAGGAAGTGTCTTCAAAATTTCACCGTAGCATTGTGACACAGTTGGAGGTTTGTCTTGAGGTTTGGCCAGTAGAAGAAGTTTCACCATCAAGGTTCTCTATACACAGTCCTAACAGGAATAGTCCGGGTTGCATGTCAGTGTCTTTCTTAGCTATCACAGTGTCCCATATTACTCAAATGTACTGCTGTTTTGCCTAGGTAATTTACTTTAAGTCTCCCATAGTTTTGCAATACAAAACTTGAAATATAAGTCAGTATGGATACTTTCAACAGGATATGTAGCATGAAAACATATCGCTGAATAATTATTGGGTGGTAGTAGCCTAGTGGGTAAAACATTAGCCTGTTAACCACCAAGTTGCAGGTTCAAAACCCCCCCACTTTCTACCATTATTTCCTTAACCCTCAGTGTCTCCAGGGGGATGCTCTGGGTAAGGGTGTCTGACAAATGCTGTAACTGTAAATAACATCCGGGGGTGTTTTTCTCAGAACCAGATACAGAGGACCAAACATTTAACACAAAACTGAAACAAGATACACCAAGAAATACGAGCTCCAATAGGATTAACGAAGAGACCAAGGCTGCTATACGCCACAAACAATCCCACTACATTAACTCACCTAATTATACACAGCTGTTTGTGTTTATTTCAGTGAGCTAAGAAAAAGCCATGCCTCGCTGAGTTGCTACTCCAAGATGGTAACTTTACCCTCCGCGTCCAACGCGCTTTGCTCAGCCTCTGTGATGCGCTCAGTTTGGGCGTCTAATTTATTGTTGATTACTTCCAAAGAGGAGTTTAATTTGTCAAATTTACTATCCATCAATTCACCAATGGTCTGAGTAATTTCTTCAATAAGCGTTTTTGTGTCCATCGTCGGTTTAGTGTCGGTTTAGCATCGGCTTCGCGGCTTGGCATAGCTGCTGCAGTTTCGGGTTTGAAGTCTGTATTTGTAGTGGCAGCTGGTGGCCGAGTAGTTAGGGAGTTCGCCCTGAGCTCATTATCTTGTGAGTTTGAATCCCTGGACTGTTAGTGTCATCACTGAGGTTGGCAGGAGCTAAGCTGAAACACGCCTATCTGGCAGCCATGACATGGGCGCTCCTGCAACACTGTTTTAATATATTTTGCTGGAAAATATTATTATACTACAATGTATTGATTTTTTTCACCCACACTGATCATTATGGTGTGTTCTCTGTAGAGGCTGTGTATTTACTTCCACTTCAAAATCCACAAACTCTTTTTTTTTTTAGTGCTCAAATCTGATCTTTTTGTCTTGACAGTTCACATTCATCCTGATCCCTGACATCATCTGAACGACCCATGTGAGCATGAGCAGCAGTAACACAGGCTTTCAGATCATTCACTCTGAACGACTCTCGGAGGTTCAGCAACACAGTGAGAAAGTGAATAGAGGCGAGAAGGTGAATAAATGAATAAAGGCTAGTTGTCAACAGTCCAGCCCTCCATTCCTCACTGCAATAACTTATGCGTTTTCATTGTTCACTACGTAAATATAGCATAATAAGCCTTATGATGAAATTAAAATTTGAATGCTTTTGCTATTAATGTTTAGGGGCATCCAGACAAAATAAACAACAGGACAAGATAGAAGAAGCTGTAATACCTTTAAAAAATGGATAAACAGGAACAATGTACATCATGAAAAAAAAACAATGAAAGTGGACTAAAAAGCACTTTGGAACAAAACCCTTCATTTATCAAAAGTTATTCCTTCATCACTCATCACTGAAGAAAACTGCATAACACAACAAAAGCAAAAGTGTAAGACTTAAGCTGGAATGTTCCTTGAAGGTCACAGAGCCACATATCATATATATACAAAATAGGCTCAGCAGTGATCTCATAAGATCAGACTTTTGTGTTAACATAGCATAGCATTTGTGTATAGCATTAAAGCAAAACAGATTTCAAAATTTGATCAGTGTCATGTCCGTTTCTTTTCATGTCCTCGTTTACACTATCAGTTAAATGTGACCCAATTCCGATTTTTTTCTCATATGTGACACAGATTGGATCTGTTCCATGACAGTGTAAACAGGAAAAAAAACGTATGCATTCGGATATTTTGAGATCGGTTTCAGTCCTCGTTCATATGTGGAAATAAATCAGATATAAATCAGATATGTGCCAATGCGACTGTCATGTAAACAGACAGATCGGATTTTCCTAGGCGTTGCGTTCTGTACGTCATTAACTGCGACAATTTAGTACTTCGTGGTTTAATGACGTTGTGTGGGAAGTACATATGGAAGTGCGCAAACGTCAAACAACAACAAACACAAGAAACATGGAGGAAGTCGCTGAGTATCAGGCACACTGATGCGCTGCTGATCCCAAACAGATGCGCCAATGTGCGATCGACCGCACCCCAAGAGAGCGACCCCGAGGCGCATCTGCAGAGGGATGGCTCGGCGACATGTCGGGTCGCTGTAAGAGAGGAAAGCGGACAAACGTTGACACAGCAAATCAAAAGTTGGCTTGCTCATTCTAAAATTTCGGACCCACTGCTCCTCGCTAAAGCCCGCCACAATATTCTCCCACCAATCCTGAGATCTCTCACACACCCAGACGTTCCTCTGAAGGGTCGAGTCCATAATAACTGAAGCAGATGCGCAGGCTGCAATAATCGTGTTATTTGGCGAATTGTGCATATATCGCAGAGCTAGCATTAAGCATATTTCACGTTCGTCCATCTTGGCTACTGTGTGGTGTAACAATCCCCCTTTACTATAGCAAGTGTAAAATAAAAACGTGTCACAAGTAAAAAAAAAACGTGTAAACAGAAGGTAAAAAAAATCAGATATGGGAAACAAATCAGAATTGAGCATCAAGACCTGCAGTGTCAACGAGGCCATAATGTGAACACACCCACTGAGCCAGATGAGGGCAAACTTTAGAAATTCATAACTAACTAAACTATAATAAAAACTCTTTGGTGTGTTGTTCTGACATGTTGTATAATTGCATGAATTAAGCTGAATTCCTTCATGGCCCTCAGGTAATGTTTCAGTCACACTACATTTATTCTGAGAACTGAGTGAAAAACAAGAGAGAACATGTTTCCATACCTTTGGGCATCCTCCAAAAATGTTGTACACTCTTTTTTCTTTATGATAAATGGGATACAGCTCTGAAAAACAAATTGAGAATGTCAGGAAATTGCAGCAACACGCATCAAATAAACCACCAATTTATTTAACGATTTATTCCACGCTGATATGGTGGGTGTTCAGGTCAGCAAAGTTTGGCAAAAAATCAAATCAGTCCAAATTTTGCTTCTTTAGTTTAGCTACAAGCCTAATGATACTAACACTAGAAGCCTGTAGTCACCCAAATCTTTTTGTCAAAATGTCTCAAAACCTCTCCCAGACAGCATCAAGTTCTTCATTAAGATGGAACAGACTTGTGGATTTGGTTTTAGGCACAGTATGACTTCCAAAGAGCTATAAAACAAAACCAGAACATTGTGGCCAGCCTCTTTGGACAACAGGGTCTGTTTTCACTAGGGCTGCACCGATACCACTTTTTTACAAACCGATACGAGTACGAGTATTTTTATTTGTGTACTTGCCGATACCGAGTACCG
>JBBPCX010054685.1:0-14535 GCA_037974365.1 Hydrocynus forskahlii | reverse complement strand
TACTCTAATAGTTGATGACTGGAAAATGACAATGACTGCAATTCATATAGGTAATTTGGAAAATCTAAGAAAAATATGATTTTCATCATAATTTGGAACGTAGTGTACTTAGCAGTTCCTGGTAAGTTCCTGCATAGTTAATCTATTAACTGTGAAACAATATTATAAAGTGTTACTCCTTTGGAAGCAGGGCCGCTGCTCGATGGAAAACAAATGACTTGCATTTTGAGAACATTCCACACTGATTCCACCACATTACATATTAATTCCACCACATTCCAAATCGATTCTGAGACAAAAGGCGTCCAAATGACACTGTCACCTGGAAAAACCGAGGGAAACTTTTAGGAATAATAAACAAAAAAGAGACAGATGTAGGCTATGTACATTTTCCCTTGAAAATTAAAAGTCCCAACCCTTAAAGACATTATTCATATTACTTAGATACTCAATATGGACTAAATTATTGGGACAGACCTGTTTTTCAGGCTTTTTGCTAGGCAATCTTAATGTTTCATCATACCAAGACATTTTTGACAACGCCATGCCTCCAACTTTGGGGAAGAACCTTTCCTTTTCCAGCATAACTTTGCCCCAGTGCACAAAGCAAGCTCCATAAAGACATGGCTGGATGAGTCTGGTGTGGAAGAACTTGACTGTAAAAGAGATTGCGAGCCAGGCCTTCTCGTTCAACATCAGTGCCTGAGCTCATAAATGCTCTACAGAATGAACGGGCACGAATTCCCACAGAAACTCCAAGAAGAGTGGAAGCTGTTATAGTTGTAAATGGGGGACCAGCTCCATGTTGGAAGTCTATGTATTTGAATGCAAGTCAGTGTAATGGTCAGACGTCCCTGTACTTTTGTCCATATAATGTATTCTAATACAGCTAACAGCGAATGGAAACTGGGCAACAATTAGCAAGAAGCTGTTCTCGTCCTTTTTAAACCAAAATTGTCTGCTTGTCGGATTTACAGTCTTTTTAGCGTTTAGCATGTTTCTTCCAACCCAGATGGAACATTCGTGACAGTCGGTCAGAGAAGCTTAATGAGGCTGATAGGCTACATTTAAGACAAAGGCAGTTAAACTGATCATACAATAGGCCCAAGATAAAGTTTACACCCAGCTTTCCCAATTTTCCTCCCATATATCTGCAAGTTAAGGTCATCGCTCTCAAGCCTATTAACACAGCCATCATCAAACGTAATGTGCGCTCTTCAAGACACATAAAATTGACTACAAAATGAAATATTGTTTACATCTCTCATAAAAGAAAGGGTCAGCTGTGGCTAAATATGCTATCTTGTGTTTGCGCCCATTTTATATACCCCGAACGCCGTCTAGTAGCAGTCTGAAAAGCTGCACTGCAAAAAACAGTGCAGCTTTCTCATTATACATTATACATTATGTTTCTCATTATATTCAGAATGCTTGAAAGATTATTTAATCCCTTTTTAGATTTTTACAATTATTAATAAGATATTCTTTATTATTAAAATATTCTTAATTATTATTGAGATTTACTAATGCTGTTTTTATTGCTCAGTGTAATTTAGTTTCAAACATTATTTGATTGATTTGATTTTTTTTTTTTTTTGTGCATGCATCACCTTCTCCAGCAGATCTACAAACAGTAATAACGATTTTGCAAACTACTGCACATGCTTCTCCTAATACAAATAAAGAAACAAACAAATAAATACATAGATGAATACATACATACATGCAACCATACAAACATACATAAGGGTGGTAGTGTCCAAGCGCATAAAACAGTTGCCTGTGAACCCGATGACCACAAAGTTGCAGGTCCAAGCCCCCACTTTCAACCATTGTGGCCTTGAGCAAGACACTCAACCCTCAGCTACTACAGGGGGACTGTCCCTGTAACTAATGATTGTAAGTCACTCTGGATAAGAGCATCTGCCAAATGCAACCTTTACATTTCAGTGATGAAGCCTTGTTTCCTTCACACAGAAAACTGCATTAGTTCTTGCTCTTGGCATTCTTTTGGCTTCCACTGTTTGCCAAATCAAGCTGTGCTTAAATATTACTCCCAAAGTTTTGCGGTGGTCAGGACAGAATTAAGTTTAATGTGAAAGAAAGAAAGCATAGTTGTGTCTTATTGTGTAAACAGCAGCTCCATATTACAGCAAATATTACAGTGACAAAACTGACAGTAAAGTATCATTTTATTGTTTTACAGTATTTCATTGTGGACTGGCATCCATTGCAGTGGATGTCATACACGGTAACAAATTAACCTTAAAGTCTACCGTAATTGGCTATGAGGAATATAAAGTAAAACAGTTCTTCGATCTTTGGCTTATTGGACCAAAATTGACATGTGAGGTTCCTCGAAAGGCTATGGAGTTTTCCTTGCTTACCATAACTAAAAGTAGCCAAAGTCATTTCCCAAAAGGCCAAAAGTAATTTGGTCTAAGTTGTGTTCCAGCTGAACTATTAATTTGTGCCCTGCATTTATTGTGGCAGTTACTCACAGATGGCATTGATTTAACTGTCATTATAATAGCATCAGTTTTCTCGGTTAAACAAGGAGTGAATGAGTTGTTTGATTACTGTCTAATCTGTAATTCGTTTTGTTATAAGAATTGTGCTTAGAACACAATTTGGAAAGGGACACCAGTAGCCAAAAAAATACACTTTCTCTAAAGTTTCCCACCTGCAAAACAAGTGCACTTCATTAGCTCTGTCTGGCATTTATTGGTCCTTAGCTATAAGGATGAGCTATGATTATTCACAGTAGACCTCTAAAGTCATGCATCAGTTTTTTTATTGACAACATGCCCAAATAAAGAAATCTGGACGCAAGCTACACTATATGGACAAAAGTACTGGGACGTCCAATGGAGGTTGCCATGCCTCCAACTTTGTGGACACAGTTTGGGGAAGATCCTTTTTCTATTCCAGCATGATTGTGTCCCAGTGCACAAAGCAAGCTCCATAAAGAGCTTACTGTGGAAGAACTCGACTGGCCCACACAGAGCCCTGACCTCAACCCCATCCAACACCTTTGGGATGAACTGGAATGGAGATTGCAAGCCAGGCCTTCTTTTGCATCATCATTGCCTGACCTAATAAATGCTCTACACAATGAATGGGCACAAATTCCCACAGGAACTCCAAAATATTGTGGAAAGCCTTGCAAGAAGAGTGGAAGCTGTTATAGTGGCAAAGTGGGGACTAACTCCATATTAAAGTCTATGTATTTAAATGCAATGTCATTGAATGCATAGTCCCTGTTGGTGTAATGGTCAGACGTCCCAATATTTATGTCCATATGGTCTATTTCTCTCTACAAATCTTGCCACAGATGAGGCCAAGACACCATGGTCAAGGCCAAATGTCAACTAAAGGGGTATAGAGCATGCATGCACTGGGCTGAGGAGAAGTGTAGTGATGGTAGTGCATCCAGTGCCTTTGCGATGAGCTGAAGTATAGTCTGTGATCCATCAGTGCCTGAATTCACTAATGCTCTTGTGGCTGAAATTCAGTCTCAAAGTCTTACAGCAGGGTTCCAAAATCTACTGTAAAGCCTTCCCAGAAGAGGAGAGACTGTTACTGCAGCAAAGAGGACAAAACTCATTTTACACACCCCTGATTTTAGCAGCGACTGGATGCTCATGTGTCCACAAACCTTTGGAAATTTGATTAATTTTATTTATTGATTTTTTTTACCTATTCTTGGACAAAGTGTTCCATCAGTACATCTATCAGTTATTGTCTCTTTTACTACTGCCAGTAACACTGCAAACCTATCATAGTCCACCTGAGGCCCTTCCTTGTTTCTATACATAGTCCAAAATTTAATATACCCATGCAAAATCAGAAAGACTCTCATAAACAAATACAATGTATTTCAGAACAGTAAAACAGTCACGTGTAAACTGCATATAATAAGTCTGCTAGGGAGTGGTATGACTTATCAGTATTTTGCTTCCTGCAAGTTCAAAGAGTAACATATTCTTATATTATTTAAAAATTCACTTATTTGGAGCTGAATTGAAAAAAAAAATGTATGAAGTACATCATGTTATAAAAAGTTATTCAAGAGTTTTATCTGAAGCATTAACAAGATAACTGTAGCACCATTACACACATGCACGCATACACACACACACACACACACAGTTACAGCTGACGGCAGATTTATCTGGTCTCTTCCTGTTGATAATAGCATGGCTCGAGGAATCTGGAAGTATCATTTATTGAGGACAATTCATGTCATATACAGCATCCTGGCATTGCCATTCATTGCTTGATGTTAATGTTTTGTTTTGAAAACTTTTTTTTGTTCTTGTTAAAGCAAGGAAGTTACTTATAGCACAACACAGGCTCAACACACAGCACACACACACACTTACGTGTATAGATATTGTTAAGTTTCTGTCAAAGTAGGTACTTGGTCATACTGAGTGACCAAAGCTGCCAGATTTTCTGTTGATAGTCAGAAGCCTGGCTTGTGAAACTGCTATGTGTTCTTGCATGTAGCCTTCTGTCATGTGTATGCCAAGTTTCATTTTATGCTTCAGATGTATTTTTGCTGCTTGCCACAAGTGGAATGCTAGGTGTCATTAGCAAGAAACAGCATAAAACACAACATTCATCCCATGGATGGCATGTAGCCTGCAGCAGTCCTCAGTCCTCTTCTTACTATTTTTATCCTTCTTCTTGTTTTTTTTCTTTTATATCTTTGATACACACATAAGGCCTAAGATTCTTCCGCACTTTCTGTTCCTGGTCAACGATGGAGTACTTTGATCTAGACACTCAAAATCAGAATGATTCCTATAAAGTAATACACTTTATCTCAATACAGCAAAGTTTTAAAGCACACAGAGAGGGTATGTAATGCGTCTGCTAGGGAGGAGTACGTTTGAATTGATTTGTTGCCCACAAACACATTACAACACCTTCTTCCATTACTATATGTCTTCATATATCTTCACCTTCATATTCTACCTCATTCTTTCCAATCTGCCTCAACACTAGCAAGCTGAACTGTAATCAGTAGATAAGGTTTAAAGCACAGAAGACTGTTGCCTTTCAGTTTTGACCTCAGGGAGACATTTCACTAAGAGCATTTAAGCGTATCATAAAGTGATGTGCTGTGATTAGGAATGTCGAATTAACGTGTTCATTTCGATCAATTAATCACAGAAAAATAACGCATTGAAAAAGTTAACGCTGATTTATCGCACCTCGTGACTTTGAGCACCCGGTCCGGTTCTGGCCACAGGTGCTCTGTAAAATGAAGGACGCAGATGAGAGTGCACTGCTTGGCCCAGTGAGTGGAAAGTTTACGTTTACAAACGGACAGATGGAACGGTTGGTAAGAGTATCGTTATCTGCAGTTCATGCGATAAGATTTTTTTGTATCACCGGAGTACATCACCTGTAAAATATCACCTCAACGCAAAGCGTTTAGGAGCGAACCCGGCAGTCTGAACAGCCCCTGATCCCAGACTTGAGATGCTTTGTATGCATGGGCACCGGAGCCCTTACATCAAGGGGCGACTTTTAAAAATCATTAGTTTCGTCCCCCACCTTACCCAACCAGCCATTTGTATGAGTTAAACATCCGAGACGCCATGTGCAGCACGCGCCCCCACGCTTATCAACTGATAAGACTACAGCAGGGGCAAATCATTCCAGGAATCTGGGAGCAAAAGAAACCCACAGATTCCTGGAATAAATATAGCTGTATTTCATCTGCAGCAGTGTGAGTTAGACTAGTGATCTCATGGTATATTAGTATGGTTTCCTTAAAAGAGTTAATTGGTAAACTCTAGCTGTTTACACAAAGTTTATCTGATGATGTATTATTGA
Source organism: Hydrocynus forskahlii (assembly GCA_037974365.1). Lineage (NCBI taxonomy): Eukaryota > Metazoa > Chordata > Actinopteri > Characiformes > Alestidae > Hydrocynus > Hydrocynus forskahlii. The sequence continues at coordinate 8,685 of JBBPCX010054685.1, read as the reverse complement.
TAGTGGCTTCCTTTCTTTGTCAAGAATGAATGCAATTCCAGGATGCTGTATATGACATAAACGTTCCTCAATAAATAATCCTTTCAGACTCTTGGAGCTGAATGTACTGTTATCAACAGGAAGAGACCAGACAAATCTGCCGGTTAAGCTCAAGAGGACAGAATTGAGGCGGAACATTCGGGGAACCCTAGAGTCAGTCATAACTGTGTGTGTGTGTGTGTGTGTGTGTGTGTGTGTGTGTTTGTGTTAATGAGTGTGACATCCAGCTCTCCCTAACTACTAACTATTTCCTTTTCCTCCTTTATCCCTGAAGGAAAAATGATACAGACATCTCATAGTAGAACATTGACTTGTAAATTGTTTTCCATTTACCCCTGACGTAGTCAGTCATGTTCAGTCTCCAAATGTTGCTTCATTAGAACTGACAGAACTGCTGCTAAAGTCGCTAACAGACACAGAAACCAATGGCCAGTGAGAGAATAAACTACAGAGGTTTTACCATTGTGAGCTTTTTCATTTTTAAAGCTCATTCTAAGTGCATCGCCACTAAAATACTTGGCAGTTCATTCTAAAACCAGAGCAAATGGAGTTACAACAGGCTGTGAACAAATAAATCTGTGAACAGTGAAGTATAAATTGATTTATACACATATGCACAAAGGCAGGTTTGTAGAGATACTACTACTACAACTACTACAACTACTACTACTACTACTAATAATAATAATACAAAAAGAATATTTATTAATGCTAATTAATTTTATTAATTAAAATTGTATTAATCACATTGTTATGTGCAAAATTAAATAATTAATTCAAAAGTAGTGTATTGCGCACTTTTATTTTAAAAGTGCTGCTATATGAATAAAAGTGCAGGAATATTTGGGTTGCAAACATGTTAAACAAATAAGGAGCTTTTTAACAGCAGTGTTCCCTTTGACACAGTTACACAGCGCAAGTTCAAATATTTCTGTAAATCTCAACTTAAACATGAATGTAATCAAATCAAATATAAAACCAAAGCTATTTGCCCCTGCAGGGCATTCACGTTTGATCTAGTTTGTTATAGAAAAACAAGTTCCCCTCCAGAACATTATAGCTGCTGCAGAGGGGGACCAAGTCCATATGAAAGACTATGTGTCTGAATACAGTGTCAGTGATGTATCCACAGTGTCCCTGTCAAATACATCACATAAATAAATAAATACATGGCCTTTGGTGAAACATGTGAAACCTGAACATATTATAAACATTCTGAACTCATTAGAAAGACAAGAATCAAAATACTACACTCTTTCAGTGACTTTTAACTGTATAAGCCATTGATTCATAACTTACATTTGATGCCACATTTGTGGTTGGAAGCAGAAGAGGAGATGTTTTATTATGATTTGAACTTGATTGTGATTTGAACAGTTTTTTTTTCATGGGAACAATGTGAATGCATTTCATTACAGACGTGACATTACATAAGTGATTTAAGAAGGGTACAGTGTCAAGAGTGGCTGCTTGAACAGAAGCCTGCATGTCCTTTTAGACATTATTAAAATGAGACCTTTGATTCATTGGTACATCAAAAACTTTGGATCATAAACGATGTGTCTCAATGTGTGCCTAATAAAACCGTTGAATAAAACTCAAAATACTGCAGAGCTTTCACAAGGCCCTTCACACCATCTGTAAACACCTGCAAAAAATGATAGCAACTCATTTGACATTCAGTTCAACACTGTCTGAAACATTTCTTTTTTTAATAGTGGTGATAAGCAGTTATAATATTGGCTGGTCTTCATTCTCCTTTTGAAAGCTGCTGCCGTGAGACCTGTTTGTGACTCTGCAAAATGTATCATAAACCAGACCTCTACACTTTCTGCTGGTACAACAAACACATGCATCAGACCCAGCATGGAACACATCATGTGCCAGTGAAAACAACAGATGTCAAATGTCACACTGAACCTGGCAATTACTGATATTACCAGTTTTTATTTTTGTAATTTGTGCAAAGAAATACTCAGGACAAAATGCTGGTAAAATACCCAGATCTCAATCTGATTGAGCATCTGTGGACAAACAAGTCTGATTAATGGACAATTTACAGGACTTGCTGCTAATGTCTTGGTACCAGAAACCACAGAACATTTTAAAAGGCCTTGTGGAATCGACAATGACACAAGGGACAATATTAGCCGGATGGTTTTGATACAGTATCAAACTATGACAGGCTAGAAATGTAACTGCTTTCGTCGACCGCACTGTATGTTGCCGTGTCCAGTAATGTTCTATTGTTGCTCTTGCATTTTCCCTCCTTTTTGCACTCTGTCGTGCAGTCCTGTCCTGCCTGCACTTGTGTAGTCTTTTGTTGTTTCTGCTTTTGTTCTTTGTTTCGTGTCACTGTGTACTGTCCATATGGCTGAAGTAACAATAAACACCTACTTGAGGAAAAGTGTTATTTTGATGGCAAACATTCTTTCAGCTTGTGTCAATTCTAGGATGTTTTCGTGCCCATTCCTCAAATGCACATACATGAAACAGGGAAGCACGTTTTTGTCGTTTACCATGAACTGTGCATTTAATCTTCGTATATAAACAGATTATGTTCTATTTGCATTTTGAACTGGTGCAAAAGCCTTAGTACATGGTGCCCAAAACGTAAAACCTTTTATTTTCGCATCTGTGTAAAAGCAAAGGTAAACATTTACCAGGATTGTGTAAAGTAAATACAAAGCTGCCACATCTATATGGGACCCACAGTCTTATTTAATTTTCACTCTCAGTTCTTGGATTTCAACACACCTTTATTTAAACTGTAATTGCAGGTTTTTCTCTTTTCAGCTCGCCTCTTTTCAGTATTGCTCTGTTGTTTGTGGGATTATGACAAGGCGGATTTGGTGCATAGCTAGTTTATATAACATGAGAGGGAAATGCATAAAATCACAACCAGAATCAGATTCAGAGAGTTTTACTGATCCTGGAGGGAAATTGTTTGAACACAGAAATAAATCTCTCATTGTTAGAGAGGGCGCAGTTTACTTATAATAAATATATACTGAAATAACTGTTGTAAATAAAACAAGAAAGTTTAAAATCGCTAAAATACAAGGGACGTGACATGGAGCAGTCGCATGGATCCGCTATATAAAATGAGTAGTGTTTGTGATTTAGGCCTGGCTGTTAGAAAGTAGTGTATGATTCAAAGTCATTTTTTCTCACATCCATGGACCTGTAACCATGTCCAAACCTCACTCCTCAGACACTACCCAAGTTCTGAGGACATCCGGCATCTACAATCCAAAAACATTTCAAAATTTTGGGATGCTACGTAAAACAAAATGCAGCAATTTTATAAATCGTGTAAACCTCATCTTTAATTATAAACAGTGCAAAGACAACATATGAAATGTTAAAACAAAGAATATTTTGTTGTTCTTTGAAAAATATTTGCTCATTTTGAATGTGATGCCAGTAACACATTTGAAAAAAATTGGGACAAAAGACAGGAAAAGTTAACGTGCTAAAAAGACACTGTGGAACATCTCACAGCTAATGAGATGAAGTGTTGAAAACTCTTGACCGCGTCTCTCAGAAGTAAAGATGGAGGCGTTCACAGCTCTATGTGGTCAAATAGTCAAAAATAGTCAAGGCTAAATTGCAAAGAATTTTAGAATTTTATCGTTGACAGGACATATTATCATTAACAGATTCAGAAAATCTGGAGACACATTGGATATTCGGAAGAAGATTCTTTCTTTGTCACATGCATAGTCATACAAGTACAACACACAGTGAAATTCTTTCTCCGCGTTTATTCTTTCTCTACGCATTCACTAAGGGAAGCAGTAGGCTGCCGCCAGCGAGGCACCCGGGGAGCAGTGTGTGGGGACGGTACCTTGCTCAAGGGTACCACAGCGGTGACACTAGCGGTTGGGATTTGAACCCCCAACCCTCTGACTGCAGGGCTAACCACTAGGCCATCCAGCTGCCCTCATGAACTTTGGGCCCTCAGGAGGCACTGTATAAAAAACAGATTTGATTCTGTGTGTGTGAACATAGCTCATCACCTGCCTCCACAAATACTAGTTTAAACTCTACAATGGAAACATACTAATAAACCGTATGTGAACATGATCCATAAATACTGCCTATTTAAGTAGATTTAAAATGTACTTGGGAAAAAACGGAAACTGTCCTGTGATCTGCCATTTCAAAATTAGAAATTCATTTTGGAAATCATGGGCACCGCATCCTCCCTGCTAAAGAGGAGAGGGTTAGTAAATCTTAATGACTAAGATGTAACTGGGAAAAAGGTTGATTTTCCCACATATATACTAGAGTAGAAGTCAAGGTGTTAACAGGAGTGGCTGGTGGTCTGGTGGTTAGGGAGTTGCCCCTGTGATCGGAATGTTGTGAGTTTGAATCCCAAGACTGCCAGTGGCACCACTGAGGTCCCCTTGAGCAGCCCCTGCACACTGCTGCCTCACTGGCTGCCCACTGCTTCACTTGGTGAATGGGTTAAATGCAGAGAAAAAATTTCACATGGTGGTCAAATTAAAAATACAGATCTACCCAATTTCACTTGAGTACATGTAACTAAGAGCATGCTCATATCTGATCATAATCCAATCCAACAGACACAGGACTATGTTAGAGGACAGAAACCAATGTAAGCATTACACCCAGATGCCCTGGGCTGAACCTAGTTGCCTAGTAATACACCTGTAATGAGACAGGTGAGCGTAAAGGGGCGGCGCCTCAGGCTAATCCTCACCTGAGATTCTACGAGGCAAAAGGAGGAGCAATGAATGAAGGAGGGATAAGGGATGACTGTGGGTACTATATACATGGCACAGTCTGACAGGAACATTGACTGAGAGTTTTTGTAGGAGGAATGTCAATAGAATTGTGAAGAAATGGTCCAGTGAGAGGAAAAACTTGACATTTGACTGGGCAAAGGCTTGCAAGGTCACACAGGATAAGCAAATGCTGGTAGTTACAGGGAGCAAGTGATAAAAATTAAGAGACAGGATTAGAGGACAGAAGCTAAAAGAGACCAAAAAGAGGCCTCAATCCCATTAGCAAAACTTCTTCAACAACATGGCACTTGTACAAGAGCTCGGCCTTCTCCTTGCCATCCTGTTGGTCTTTACCACACTTTGCCAGGCCGACATTTTACGGAACAGTGAGGCAAGCACATCCACCGGTACCACTGGCACCACTGGCAACGAGACTAATGGGACTCTCACAACGCTACCCATAGTCACCTGGAAATGGCACCATGTGGAAACGCCATACTTGGTGGCCCTGTGGGTCCTGGTCTGCTGGCTTTGCAAAATAGGTAAGTCGTTCCTGGCATCTTGCCTTGATTGCTGAATGGATTCTGCTTTTCTGATGGTGGCGTGAAGAAAGATATCAAACATTAGCATAAAGTTAGAGTATATGCCAGTTGAATGAATCAACTACACATTATATGGAGATTCTCCAAACTTTAGGATAGCTCTTTACATTCACACATCTTCTTTATTAAAATCTTTCTTCAAAGAGCCATCCACTGGAATTTTCTATATAGAAATTAAAAGTTGTTCTTCTTTGGCTTTGGCTTCAAATAAACCTTTTAGCGTTTTAATCTTTGTTTGTAGAAAAAGATATCTATCAACACTAGAAACATTTTGTCTTGAGAGTCCACAGTAAATGCTTTGCAGATGCTCACCTTCCCCTTGACAGACATCAAACTAAATGTAAATGACATGTAAATGATAGTTTGACAGAAGGCACTTTTAGAACCCTTTTTGTAGAGTGTATATGATATTTTGTTGAAGATTAATAATGTTGACATGCCCTGAAAATAAAGATAATTCTTGGAGAACGTGTACATTATCTGAAAGCTTTTCTGAAGGGCTCTCTATAAAGAAGCACTGCATCGCTCCACACAACCCTTTTTGGTACCTTGATTCAAAGTGTGTTATAAAGGGACTGAATTATATTTGATATTACGGTAAGCTGAGTAATTATGCTGCTCTGATATGAGACCTGATATGCTGTGTCTCAAAAGACAGGGGCCCATTCACATGTGCCCACAATTACAGTTCAGCTGGTGTTAATCAACATAGGCTTTTATTATTCCTATAATAAAACACTGTACCAAAAGTTGTGACATCTTTTCTGCTTGAAACATTTCATTCATGTTTATAAATGCATCGAATATAGATTGGTTATATCACTGGTAGCTTTCCCATGACTCTTCTGTTTTGTGTCATAATAGAACCAAATTTCAAGACATTGCCAAACTTTCTGTCTTACAGTTGAGAGTGAAGGACGCATGTTTATGTGTGTATCACTGCATCAAATGGGAGACAGTACAACCTTGTCATGAATTTCATAAGGCTCATGTGGAACAATCTGTATGAGCACTAAGCATGCAGTCTTTATGTAGTTTCATCTGCCCCTGTTTAACAAGCGTGTATGATGCCTTTAGCTCAGCAACCTTTTTATGGCCATTTCTGCCACCTAAAGGTCACTTTGATACAATGCAACACTCTCTACTCTGTCCCATTCATGTCTGCAAGTTAACTCTGAAATAAACAAAAGAGAGAATCCTCCTATATGGTTTTTGAACCAAACTCGTTGCTGAATGTTCCATGTAAATCCTTTCTATAAAATGACGTTCTTACACTTTAAATAGGTTCTTCACAATCCTACATCTCATTTGCTATTGCTTTGAGGGTTTCCAGTGGTTCCAGTGGGTTATTTTGGGGCCTTATTTTGAAGCATTAGTGATTTGTTGAGCTCTGAAGGTGCTGAAATGCACTTCAGCTCGGTGAATATATACAGTCGAGACCTATTCCTTTTTCCCTCACTTTTGCCAGACACCTCACTTTTGCCAGACACTCATAGTGTTTCTCATATTTAGGATCCCTGGCTACTGGTACAGGACTGCATCAACTGATGCCAGTTTTAGACCACACTTAAATACACACTTAAAAACAAATGTGCCAAAAAAGTTCCCTAAAGAACTTAAAGAACCTTTTTTTTAAAAAAAGAAGAAGAAAAGAAACAGGATTAGTGTGTGGAATTCAAAGATTAATGAACTTCCAGATAACATAAAGGTATTACATCAGGTTTTGCCTCTGTGCACTCAGGTGAAGAACCATTTTGGCACTTTTATTGCAATGGGTGTAAACAAACTAAGCAGTAAGAAAAGAGAACTGGGATAAAAACAGTTTACGCAACAACTCTGGCTTCACAATCCGGATGGTTGAGAAGCGATCTACCCAAATAACATCTGATTCAAAACACAAGTTAAATAATATTCACAATTAACAGCACATTTTTCCACAACAAACATATCATTCTACGGAGCACAGGTTGCTAAATAACAGCTCACTGTACAGCTAACCATTAATTTACTTTAATTTTCTACTTTAGCACATACTAAAACGGAAAATGAGCACACTAGATAACTTTTAGGAGTTAATATGTCACCCTCTGCCTATTTGGAAAGATTCTGAAGAAGAGTGAGTCTAACATTACATTCTCAACCTGTCTAAGCTGCTAGCTTTGACAGTGGAACGACTAACCTAGCTGAGCCCAACTCCAGTCCTGGAGGGCCACTGTCCACACACTTCGGCTGTTCCCTCTTCTCAGAAACATCCACCAGAGACGCCCCCCCCCCCTAAACTGAACAAACTAGAGCTGTTTTGCTGGAAGGAACTGACTTTGGAAAAATTTGTTCTGCATAGATTTATGAAGCTGTCTGCAGTGCCAAATGAAGCTCAGTTTTTGACACAATGTTTAGAGCTTCTTTTTAATTTTTAATTTTTATTTTGCAGAACTGTTGCATAATAGCAGTAGAGCACTTGATGTGTGTTTTTGTGAAAACACGCTCCCTTTCATGTTCTGTTGGTTAAATCTACAGCAATGGGGTAAGGACAGTAACCCTAAAAACCTAAATTAACCATGACTGAAATGTTTACACTGATAACAAGCTCTGGGGAGTCTCTGATAACCATGCAGATTATAAGCTAAAGTGTAAAGTGACCATTTGTCATATGTGGACACACCACAGCACACAGTGTGAGGAGTATGAAATTCTTTGTCTGCATTTAACCCATTCACCAAGTGAAGCAGCGGGCAATCAGGAACACAGCAGTGTGTGGGGATGGTACTTTGCTCAAGGGTACCTCAGTGGTGCCCCTAGCAGTCCTGGGATTGAAACCCACAGCCTTCTGATTGCTGGGGCAACTCCCTAACTACTAGGCCACCAGCTAACATGGTTAACTACGAATAATCGCTAGTGTAATGCCATTTTTCTAATGTTAATTTGCGGCTATTTGCTTTCCTTTAATGTTAGCAGCTTAGGCTTTCCCGACTGACGTGCTACTGCAAAGCAACGTGCACATTTTCTTTAAAGTGCCCCACAGGCACACTGAATAACCCAGTGTTGACAAACCTCATTGAACACTTCTGGAAACATCCGTCCAAGTATGCAGCCAGTTAATGCGTGACGTTTTTCTTTTTTTTTTCTTTCTCCACCAATAACGTTAACTCTCACTGGCTAGAACTGCAGTGGAAATAACCCGAGTTAATAATAGATGGCTTTAAATAAATAATGAACCACTTGCATAATTTGTCCGTCCTTGAGGGTATAAGATGCTGCCTGAAGTTGGCACGAGCAGCACTGTTCACAGT
>JBBPCX010054645.1:0-14537 GCA_037974365.1 Hydrocynus forskahlii | reverse complement strand
ATTGGGTTACATTAAACCCAGGTGGATACAAATACTTTGGTCAAATTTTAAGCCTCAAGATTTCATAAAAACATCTGTTGTCTTTTGGATTAAAGTTAAATTTGAGCATCTGATGACCATAAAAGATCCATCACATGAACACAAAGAACAATCAAGTGATTTTGTAGTAGATGTTGAAATCGATTATTATAAAGACATGACTTTGTGGATGAAATTGATCACATTTCAACTGCACTCCTTAATACACTGTATGACACGAGCAAATCTTGCTTCAATCACCACTAACAACATGAAACATCTTTATTATCACAATCTGGCCTAAAATTGACTTAAATGAGTTCATTGACACTCAGCACTGTATGCTGTACATAAAACTGGTTCATAATTGGCTTTGCTCTCTCTTAGCGAGCAGGATGGCCTTCCCTCTCCCCAATCACTCAAAGTCCTATGCCAGCCAGCACAGGCGTGTGTTAACTCATGTAACAGGTCCTGAGTTCTCCAAGCCATGTTAAGCTCTCCAATGATACTGCATTAGCGCCAGTTTGAAAAGGTGTGTTGGCCTTACATGACCCAGAGGAAGCCTGTAAAATCATTCAAGACTGCTGTAACCCTGTTAATGCCCTGCCCACAAATGCATTTCTCATATCAACTGTTGCTCGGATGGATACGCTTTGCAGAATGTCAGGAAAAATCTTTTTTGACCTAAAAAGAAATAGTATTACATTTTGTTTAGAGTCAGTGTGTGACACTGACTTTCCAGTTTAAACAGCTCAGCTGGACTATATTGTTTTAGCTAGTCAGGCAGGGTGGAAATGAGAGTAATTTATTTGCCATCACATTAACTCTAGCTTGATTACACACACACACACACACACACACACACACACACACAAGTCATCAAATACATCCTAACAGTGTCACATTCCATATGAATGTAAGAATTATTTAAAATTACTAACACAATTTTTACATCAACTGCAACTGTTCCAAAATTACTTCTCCTATAAACTATTATTTTGGACATAGAGAGTTTTGTTATAACAGCAATGAAAATGGATGTAAGTACTTTGTAAGGCCAGTGTAAGTACATTCTAAAATAAGGGACATTGAAAGAATCATCCCTTGCTAAAGCCAAGAGGTTCCAAAGCTAGATGGCTGAAGCTGAAGTTGACTGTTTTTGAAATGAGGATCATATCTACTTTGGAAAGTCTTGGAATATTACAAAGATTGAGACAAAATATATCTAACCTGAAAACTAACACAGATTTGAGCTATCAGGGCTAGTTTGATTTTTGCAATTGTGGTTTCCTGAGGAAAAGGAGCAGGAGGGCAACAGGTGTATTTGGGTACATTATTTCATTTTAACCTTTACTTAACCAGGATAAAATGAGAATGGCACTGAAAAAAGCTACTGAAAGGCATAGCATGGTACTTAACATCCATTTGAGTCATTTTGTCATTTGTCATGTGTTTTTTGTCACCAGATACATACACACTTTTGCTTAGGGAACATAATTGCACTGTTCTGTTGCACGTATCTATTTCTCTCTCGGTTTGTCTCTCTTGATCAGTCCGAGGTTTTTTGTAATCGCCAGATTGCCCCTATCACTGAAGTTCCAGGCATCTGTTTATGTCAGCATGTACATGTGCCATAGTGTTATGCTGTAACACTGATTAGACAGTTCATTTCTTCTGATGCTTCCTTCCATGCAGGGCTGACACAAGTTTATTATTTTGGAGCATATAAACAGTAAAACTGGGTCACTACCAAAACCACCAGTGAAAGTTTTTTAGTTGCGCCCTCAAACCGTGGAATCTGTTGCCTCCGACCTACTGCTGTATTCTGGGCGATGCAGAAACACTCAGCATCTGACGTTTGAAGTAGAGAGGAAGAAAGGCATTCCCTTCGCACTTCAAAGAAAGGCAGTCCCGAGTCTGCGTGGGGTTTGGCTTCTGCAGCCCAGAGGAAGTCAGAGCAGTGACTGGGACAATGCACAGCGCTCATCTATGAGCTGATGTGCCAATCGTTAGCTGTAGCTGAAAATATAACATGCCGAGAGCCACATGATAGCAGCCTATTGAGAGCATGAGCTCTGCTTTACACATTGCCTCTCAGAATTTATGATCACGCCAACGTGTTTATGCCAAAAAGATGAATTAATTTGCTCAGATATTCATTCTCTCTTAAGCTTCCTAAAAGACTTTTGTAATGTTGGGTAGAAATAACTTAATGAAAGCCTCCCTCTTATGCATTTCTCCACTTTAAATGAGAGACCAAATGGACAGTTTAGTTCCACCAAATACAAAAATACATATTGGGACCATTTTAAACATTCACACAAGCTTCTACATTCCAATCACTCTTGAAAATAAAGTTGCCGAAAAGGATATTTGCATGGAAGAACCACTTTTGGTGGCCAAAAGAACATGTGGTTATGTGGTTCTTTGAAAAGCCAAACTTGTACATCTCATTTACATACATTTTTTTTAACAGAACTATTTATGCAAATGAGATTAGATTTTTTAAAGTACCTACACATAATGTCAGTATTGTATAATGTAAGTATTTTTTGGTACATTTATACATGTTATGTGTAACGATTGAGGATTTGGAGCTGAATGCATACACAAGCCTTTTATGACAACTGACATATGGGGTTATTCCAACAAGCACCTATTCTCATTTCACTTTCTCCAAAGACTAGTGATACCTGCCAGAATGTAGCCTTATGAAAGCTGTCCTTTAGTAAATTATTAAAATTGTTCACTATTCCAGTGCACCTTTTTCATTTTTAAAAATGTTTAGCTCAGGGTGCAACCAAGAAAACAGTCTTTAATTTAAATTTAGGGTGTCAACTGGAACCAAAAAGGGTCATTTCTGGTTCCCTAAATGACTTTAAATTTTAGTGTCACATCCATATTATGTAAAAATTATATATATCAGGTTTTATTACCAACCATGTTTAGCTACCAGTGTGTTTTAAGAGTACAAACATAACTTTATTTTTAGAACCAGTCTACTAAGTATTCTATGTGCATTCTTAACAATAAGGTTGTCAGAAAGCGTCTTTGAGTAATATCATAAAATATCCATTTTAGTTCCCTAAAACATTATTGGAAATGTAAGTATGAGAAGAACTTTAAAGATCCACCTTCACATTATGCAAATTGGTACTTGCCAGTTCTTTCAATACATTAAACCTTTACATTATGTGTAGGGTCATTAAACATTAGCAAGAATATTCACACTTGACACATCCAGCAATGGTTCTTTATGGCATCATACAGTGGAGCACTGAAAGGTTGCCAATAGTCATAGAACTGTATTTGGTACAACATGGTGGCCTTTTTGCTAAGAATAGTGACAGAAAAACAACCCTGAGTGTATCAATTTGGTGTCGCTTGATAAATATAACGTTTGCCCCTGCACTGTTCAAGATCTAAACAGGAGAAGGTGTTGTTTGATTTCTTTGTTAAACTGAAACTTGAAACATTTCACTATAAAGCTGGTTAATGTGCCTAAAAGCTAGTGAAGCACACAGAGATAAACTCCAGGCTTTTAAACAGAAGGCCTCACAATATACCACTTATAGACAGTAAAATACATGTCCTTTGAAGCTGATGTTTGGAGATGCCTGTTGGTTCTCTTTTCTCCCTGTTTCCATTCCCCTCTTTTTTAAATGTGATTTTTTCTATTGCTTATACACTCTTAAAAAAGTGCCCAAATAGTTATTTTGGAACCAAGGACTTCTGGATCCCATTTTGGAAATGATAGGAACATTTTTGAACATTTAAAAGAACCAAAAGGTTTTTGGAAACGCTTGCTATAGATTAAGTAAAGTTCTTGAAACGTTGGAAAGGTTCTTCACATCTCAGTTGCTGAATTTGATTTCTTCTTCTACCCACTTTAGTCTCTCTTTGCATCTATTTTTCTCAGTCTGACTTCTGGTCTCATACACAATAAGGCTTTGAAGGGCAGTTTCCTCAGATGTCCTGGCTGCCTCAGAGGATGTGGAAGGCTGTCATTTCCCTGTGCCTGCCTCCCTCATGCATCTCCCTCATAGCAGTCATTGGCCACCACTAGCCCACACATCAAGTCTAAACTCACAGCACCCCAGGGCCCCCTCATTAGTCTAATCTGTCTACAGCAGGTGTCCTGTACAAAGGCTATCAGGAGATGAGGACACTTACAGGAATCATATGGTCATCTGTTGTGCTTAAAAATAAAGGTTCCTAAAAGATTCTTGGTTTGGAGGTAGGTGTTTCTTTTTTTCTAGGAAGGTTCCATAAGCTTTAGAAATATGATCTTTACACATGGTCATATTTCTAAAGCTTATGGAACCTTCCTAGAAAAAAGAAACTCCTACCTCCAAACCAAGAATCTTTTAGGAACCATTATTGTCAAGAACAGTAGATGACCATTCTATTCCTTTAAGTGTCCTCATCTACTGATAGCCTTTGTACAGGACACCTGGTGTCTTAAGGCATATCTCACCCTTCTTGGAACCTTTTAATAGAATATGACACAGAAAGGTGCAGCTGCTCACCAGAGTTGAATCTAGCGCGTTCATGTTCTTCTATTTTGTGGTTGGTTAACTGATGCTTGTCAGAAAAAAAACCTTTATAAATGTTCATGTAGGTTTAATCCTGGTGGCCTAGTGGTTAGGGGATTGGTCCTGTGACCAGAAGGTTGTGGGGCCGAATCCCAGTACTGCTAGCGGCATCTCAGAGGTTCCCTTGAGCAAGGTGCCATCCCCACACACTGCTCCCTGGGCGCTGTGTTCCTGGTCGCCCGCTGCTTCACTTGGGTTAAATACAGAGAAAGAATTTCATGCTGTTCACACTATGTGCTGTGGTGTGTTCACACATGACAAAATATGTATCTCTGTATCTGTTGTCACTTACATAGGTATCATGTGGCCTTATCAATTCTGTCCAAAGGGACTGCTCCAAAGAACCTTTTTAATTTTTCAAAGTGTTTAACAGACCAAGCCAATACCCATTAACTTAAATTTAGGTTGCCATTTGGAACGATTAAGGGTCAGTTTTGGTTCCCTAAAGAATCTATAAAGAGAGTGTTATGATGCTATAATTTATTGCAGCATCCACATAGTTATATATATATATATATATATATATATATATATATAACTACATATATATCAGGCTGTATTACCACTATGTTTAGATACCAGTACATTTTAAATGGGGTAACTTTAATCTTAAAACCATACTGTACTTAAAAAAAAAGTCTTATATGTGTATTCTTAACAATAAGGGAATGAAAGGGTTCTCCTTTATAAAAACACAGCCTCCTTTATTTTTTAAATGGTATATGAATGACACAGAAAGCTCACTACAGAACTTTTGTTGAATTTGGAGCTTTCATGTTCTTTTATTTTGGGTTTGGAATGTGGTTGGTTTACAGATTCAGTTTGGGTGTGATTTTCTCAAACAATGAATGATTAGATAGTTCTGATAAAGCCATCTAAAAAGATCTGCATAGAGCACGATACCTTACAGGCACCCAAAAGGAAGAGGCAGCAATAGATAGAGTCGGCAACCAAAAATTAAGGAAGATGTTCACTGATCCCACACAAACGTCCATGTCACCACAAATTCTTCTGAAGTAGGTAATCAATCATGGCAGTCAGACAAAGAAGTGTGTGATGTTGTATGACAACCTCAAGAAAGGAAAAGTTCCATCAACTAGCTAACCACCCACGGTTATTTTCAGGGCTTTGTTTTGCCAGTCAATCTATGTCCTTGGTAGGCAGAGAGTAATAGCTGTTGTCAAAAAGGGAAAAGGAACTCAATGGAAGTCTTCCAGACACAGACTAATCCCAGTCTTACACTAAATTGCACTGTGATCAAATAAGATATCTTATGTTATAGATGCAGCTTAAATATTAATGAAAGACTAATTTGTATATGGAACTGAATGAACCTACATAGGACCAATGCCATAGAACAACCACCAAAAGAACCTTTCAGTGGATGGTTCCTAATTTATTTTACTGCATTTACAACCCTACAGAAACAAATATTTCTCCATAATGCTGTTTCAGAAAGATGTAGTCCCTGTTAATACATTTCCATAATTGTGTTTCATTATATTTTACAGATATATAGACCAGTATTGACAATGGCAAATATATACAAGAAAAATACAGGATATTAGCTCACAGTTTCCATATTGGTGCATCCCTAAATAAAATACACCAGTGAACTAAGATTTATGATTTTGTCTTTTTTCTTTTAATTTTTTTAAAAGTATACATGCTGTTCCCATATTAGACTCTTATTAATAAATTGTGAGACTTCTCCCCTTCCGATATAGACCTTGCCTTTCATTATTTGGCATTTCCTTTTGCTTTTCTGTGCATGAATGAATGCACATTTAAATGCCTGTGTTGGGATTCTGGGATTCAGGGATTCAGTGATGTGATGTGGGAAAATGATGTTGATAAATGTGTGATTCTTTGAAGGGGTCAGATGTGGAAAGTTTACTGGTGTACATTCAGATTTAAATGTTTTCTTCTCTGCACTTGTCCTAAACAGCAGTGAAGTCTATAGAGGTCTATATATAAGTGATAGCGACACACAATATTGTTTTTGCCAAATGGCATTTCCTATAAGCACATGTGGCTTCTCTGTGACAATGAATAACTGCATGCCTCAAAAGAACAGTATTCTGCTTCATTTGATGGACATTCTCATATATGTTCACCAGACATTTTGACAAATTGCAGGAGCAGGCGCTTTTGGCTCAACGGAATAGGAAGGGGATACCATGAAATACAAAATTACAGAAGCTCCTCTCTTCCGGGATTTTGTTTCAGTAGATGGTTCTTTGCAGAACCCTTTTTGTAAATGAGTGTTAAAGTGTTAAGGAACCTTAATTTTTAAGAGCACAGAAAGTAAAAAAAAAAGCCATACAAAGATTAAGAATAACAAATAGCTATGATAAGCCAACCCAGCACATGGGTTTATTATTCATGCTCACACTAGAGTCATCAACTATCTGACTTTAAGCTAGTGTTAAAGTTGAGAGGTTCCCCTGAGTCAAAATGCTCTGAAAGAGAAGACTGTGTTTGTTTGCTTTATTTTACTGATTAGCAATTTTTTTTTAATGATTACTCTTTATTATTGATAAGCTAATGTAACATCTCCCCATTGACATTCAGGGTCTTTGGCTTTGTCCCCTTTAATTGGTTAAAATATACAAAATTATGTCAAGGGCAGGTCCATATTTGGCACAGAAAGTGACCCAGCATGTGGAATTAGAGCTTTCGGCATGCTACTGTTTTCTATCAGAATGAGAGTCAGAAAACTTTATTGATCCCGGAGAAAATTGCTTGAATCCCCATATAAAGAAAGCATGATTATTTCATACATAAATGTGACTATCTGCGCAAGTGTTTAAACATACAGAACGGAGTTCAGGCCAGTTTGATTAGTTTAATTAGAGAGAAAGGCATCTGAAGTGTGAGGCATATTCTTATGCAATTAGTGTGCAAACAGTGAATACATATTCTTTTACATTAATCTATCAGATTACTAAAGCAGAAGTACACTCGCATAAAGGTTGGGTTAACACTATATTTTTTATCATTTGTTATCTTTTAACCAATGTTATAACCATATTATGTGTATTAACACATTTTATCCTGTAAATAACACAGCATAACTTTTATGCTATCGTCAACTGACCACAAAAGTATGAAGACATGTGTTATCTAGAATATCTAGCAAAGACACTTGTCTACCTGTGTGAGCATTAAAGAGTTAATTGCTGTGAATCTTTTGGAAACACATATGAATTCAAGATGTTATGTACAGAAACTAAAGTGTTGGCCCGTGTACAAGCCCTTGGGTTCCTCAAGTTTAATGTACAGCATGCCGGAAGAGGTCTGATCTGATATCTTTACTTACCAGCCTGCAGACATGTATGGTAACTGTGACCCTTGGTAAATGCTTGACTGGTGTAGAGTTTGTGCATTATTTGTGAAATTGGGTAATCAGATATCCCTGGCTTTTAATGGTAAAGAGAAAGGACTTTAGGCAGGAGAGAGCACTAGGGAGGAAAAGTCAGCCAAAATGCCTGCCAGTCTTATGCAGTCATTCAATTACAGAGAATGTTGCTTACACAAGTTTGATTTTCTGGCTCAGCCTCTTTCAGTTGGATATAAGAGACAGACATTGATTGGAGGAAAGAAAAGCTGCTGTTATCGCTGTCCATACAGCTTAATAGTCAGGAAGATGCCCTAGGGTGTGCTTTCTATGGGTGTGCATGTGGTTTTCTGCAAGATAACCTTTGGCATAGTTAAGGTGCCCAGCTGTGTGCACTGTTACAGAGTAAATATGTTTTGTGTGACTTTGTGGCCCTGTATTGGTACTATGAAGACAGATGATAATGCATCTGAGCTTAGTTTCAAAGGTGCTGCATTTTGCCTTAACAGGCTAAGCAACAAGTCTTACACTGGGATAAAATCTCATTACTTACACTGGGCTAAAATGCTCACACTAGAGTCTGAGTAATTCTCACTCTAGAATCAGAATACTGATGTCTCCTTTCAATTTTATGCAGATTTTACATTCACAACCAAAACTACAACATTAAACCTCAGTAGTGCACTTCCTTTATGATAAATTATTTCAAATCCATAATAAGATAATAGTGTTTAATAATGTACCTTAATTAATGTGTATATTTAATGGCAAAACTTTTGAACAGTTGTGCATTTTAAGTAATACATAACAATAATTATTACATAGTTGGATAGTGAATTTCATTCATGTCTAATTTATAGTGTAATGTTTTTTTAAAAAATTAAATTAAACATATTGGGGAGGGGGGGTATAATGTTATTGTATGTAATGGTATGGTTTTTTTTATTATTTGTTTATATTAAACTCAACAAATCAAATCATTAGAAATTATGCCCTAACTATTGTAGCATATTTGTTAGTATGACTTATTTTCACCCATAAAATGAAAAAACAAACAATGTCTATCTGTTTTTAACATTCAGTTTTAACAGCTTCTACTTTTTACTTTTTTCTCTTTGTTTTAAAATGTGGCAATATCAGCAAACTCTTTTCTTTCCTCAGGATAATATTTTGCACAAAACAAACCCATTTCTTTTAGTTCAAGTGATACTAGAATATCCCCTGTTCTGCATATGACCACCAGTGAATTGACTGAATGTTTAGACTCCACACTTTGGACTGAATTTGTCAGTTTCTTTCAGAGAATTATGAATGAGAATATATATCAAATGACACCACCTGTTTTCCCCTGTGGTAACCATGAGTTCATATGGTTACATTTCCAGTGATGCTAAACAATATACTACTGGACTTTACAAATTCAGTATGTGACATGTGGTGGAAGTCTGTCTCATTGGTGGACTGGGGTCAGCATGGGCACTCTGACTGGTCTGTGGCTACGTAGTCCCATATGCAGCAAGCTGTGGTGCACTGTGTTCTGGCCAGGTTACTGGTCATCCTTCTTTGCACCACTTTTACCAGGCACTAACCACTGCATACCAGAAGCACCCCAGAAGACCTGCTGTGTTGGAGATGCTCACACCCAGTTATCTAGCCATTACAATTTTGCCTTTGTCAAAGTCACTCAGCTGCTCACGCGTTCCCATTTTTCCTGCTTTCAACCCATAAACATCAAAAACTGACTGTTCATTTACTGCCTAATATATCTCACACCTTGACAGGTGCCACTATAGAGTTATTCACATAAGCTGTCAGTGGTTTTAATGTTGTGACTGATACAGTATCTCGTGTTTTATTAAGATCACATGATTTGACACATGTTGAAACAGCTGTGTTCAATTCAATGCCTGTCCATGATGGAGAGCTCTCATCAAAACATTTTTTGAGGAATAGGAGACTGTCAACTTGATAATTACCCAAATAATTGGTAATATCAGAGATTACATTCACTTCATGTGCTCGTGAAAGAAACACTTTTAAATAACACTGCTTTAGCTGTAATTGCAGCTCAGCTTTAGAATGGAAGGTGTGTGATTATATGAGGCCTAAAGGGGGACACAGGAGAAGGTTGTTGCGTAAGCATAGTTATATCAAAAGAGATCTGGACAGAGAACGGGTGTTGTGAGGTGTTCTGTTAGAGGCTATGTCGAGGTCACAGACAAAATATAGAAGGTCCGACTGCAGTCCCAAAGTGCAGGTTACGCGGTGACGTAATCTGTATAATTACTGTAATGTGAGACATCACACAAGTGCCCACCATGGGGGATGATGTCTTATCTCCAGAACCCAGAAGGGTCCTTTGGGCCTATCTCTTTGTCTTTATCGATTTCACTGCCCACTTCCTGTGGACCTCGCAGCTGTGCTTTGATCATCAATATGAGACAGAGCGAGCCTCCTCACAAGTTAATCGTGTGCCACCGGGCAGCTCCCAGGGTCCCTTTGGCTTTCAAACGTAGTGCAAGTCTCCTGCATCAGATGAGAGCACTGTAACCTAAACTATCAGATGCAAATGGAATGTTTTCTTATTATCATTCAACAGCATCAAAGTGAGACGAAGCGCATAACCCTTCAGAATCACACATGCTTGAAGGATAAATCAACTGGTGCTGGGATGGGAAGAGATGGAAAAAGAAGAAAAAACAATGACGAAAGATGCTCTCTCTGAGTGACTACGAATGTGATGGATTTTCTGAACCTTGGCTTTGGAAAGTCTAGCCAGCACAGATGAAGTCTGTTTCAGATTATAAAAGTATGGTTTGCTCATATTCCTTGGAGAAACCGATTTTAGCAGTCATTTACGGTGCAGTAAGAATACTCCCAAATGGCCAAATGGGTGGTTGTGGTCAGAGTAGTAAATCTCAAGAAAGAACAATTCCATAGATTCAGTAGGTTTTTGTAATATTTTGCCAACTATTACAAAAAATGGTCTGACTGGTCATACCTTTAAGCTTTAAAGTCGAAAATGCAAGGAAGCGTTATCTCATATCCTCGATTCCCATGTCGGAAGGAAAAGCAGAAAGCAGTATGTTTATATAGGGATTTGTTTATTACTTAGGAACAATGGCCTTAAATTCTTTTCATTTTCAAGTTCTGAGGAGTGAATGATAATTAGCGCCCAGAAAGCGCCATGCTCAAAAACAACCCTTTGCTCACAGGGTGAAAAGTCACAGAAAGTGAAAAGCAGCAGGAAAAATATTTATCACAGGAAAGGTGAGGCCATTACATCTCTCATACATTTCATGTATTTGTATTTATGAAACCATAAAAATTCTTGAACCTTTGCAATCCCCTCCACCTAGAAAAGAAAAATAACCTGAGGGAGGAGAATGAGTCCGCAGGGCCCAATTGGGATAATTTGCCAAAGTGCTTGAGGTCCCGGGTGTTTGTTTGAGAAATATATGTGTGCGATGCATGTACTTACACGCAATGGAAATTTAAGCTGTAAAATAGAGTTCCTCCACAGCAAACAGCTCATAAAAACAATGAGTTTCATGTAGGAGTCAAGAGTCAAGACCTGCTGTAGGTCTATCCAGAGTTCAGCTTCTGCTGATAAATGCATCATTGCTTTTGAAAGAAAAGAAGAAATAAACACTTAAATTAGCAAACAATGTAGAGTGTCCTGTTATCTGCATAATAAAATGCACAAAGTAAATCAAATAAACATATATTCCATGGTTACATGCATCATATAAACTAAAAATTAAACATGTTAACTAACATTATTGATTGTAGGTATTCATGAAAATTAATGTAAGAAAAAGTGTCAAATGATGCCATAGAAGAAACATCTTTTTGGTTTTCTAAGTCGGTGGTTCACTTCAGTCCTCAGGACCAATTATTCAGTTATTTTATGTCCTTGTATATCCCTGTCCCTGTTCATGAGTTGAATTAGTTGTGTTAAAGGCAAAGAATATCCAAAAGTGCATGGCAGTGGGGCTCCAGGACTGGGATTGAAAACAGCTTCCCTAATGAACCCCTCTGTAGATGTTATTAATTGTTTTATTTATTTAAAATGAGATGTGCAAATCTTCTTGGGTCTCATTTTATTTGTACATCCCCCAAGAGATTATCTTTTGATTGTTTAGATATTCAGTATCTGCTGATCTTCAGCTGATTCTCAACAATGTCTGGGTTAGAATACGTGCGAAGGTGCGGGTTAGGTTTAGGATTTGGAAGTTAAGCTTAGAGCACATTGTTACTGTAAGGGAAATGAAGAGGAATTGAAGTGAATTGTAGGATGAGCACATGCAAGGCACCTGCAGTAAACTAAGATAAAGTGTTACCTTTTATTGAACTACATAATATAGAGGTTTACTGTATGCTTAAAAATAACAGTTCCATAATGGCTCTTGGCTTGGTTCTATGCTTCTTAGAATGTGAAGATTTGGGTTTGTAAATAACCATCATTTATTTTCAAGAGTGTCTTTAAACCACCAAGTTTAAAGACAATCTTAAAAATAAAGGTTCCACCATAATTCTTCACTTGGATATTTAATTCTGGAAAAACCTCTTAAATGATATAGCATATTTACATTATGTGCAGGTTCTTTAAGTCTCATGTGTCATTTACACAAATGGGGCTTCAAAGAGACACTGGTGAAATATATATTTTTTTTCAGAGAAAATAATTTCCTTTTTTTTGGCAATTGTATTATAAGTTTAAATTTTTTGGTTAAATGGCACTTTTTTCTGTTCAGACAAACAGTAAATACCTGGGGAAGTAATGGGAGAGTAGTATTAGTTATCCCCTCTACATGACTGACTGACACCCAAATATTTTTCTTTAAATTGTGATGCTGAGCTCGTTTTAGTTCTGGTTGGTTTAGAGATCATTTTAACAGCCTTCATTTTTGCAGGTGAAATGCATGTTTGATTGGATGTAGGTTGAATTATTAAAAATAAGGGACCCAGAAAGAGTTCTTTGTGTAATGCCATAGAACAGGGGTGTCAAACTCCGGACCTGGAGGGCCGGTGTCCGGCACAGTTTGATGGTGGTTTTCCTCAAACACATTCAATAACCTGACAATTAACTGGTGAGGTGAACCAGGTGTTTGCAGGGAAATCACCAAAACGTGCTGCCCTCCAGGACTGGCCTTCCAGGACTGGAGTTCGACACCCCTGCCATAGAAGAACCATTTCTTTGGCATTGCTCAAAGAATCAGGTGGACTCTTATTTAAAAAAAATGCTGGCCAGTAGAGAACATTCTCCTGTAATCACCTGATGTCTGAACTTTCCCCTTATATTGGCTGTGTGTTCTAGATGTGCGTGTTGCAGTGGGGTGAAGTAACTCAGTTGAGTATAGAACATGATTCTGGCAGATGAGACATTTCAGGACATTTTGTGCTTTTGTCATTATCAACAAAACAGAATGAAATTCCAAATCCACAATGCATCTCCAACATTACATTATATTATGGTTCCATATTTCTTAAATTAAGTAGAAAGCTTTGGACACTTGTGGTTATTTTTTCCCATGCCTTGCAGTTATATGATCCCCATCTCTTTAGTTAAGGTTTATCTTCATCTCATCTGTGTACTTTAGCAAATTGTCATCTGGCTTTTCTGTTTTTTGGTACTGATGAAATGTTTGCATTCTGCGGTTCAGACTTCATAATTTTGTTAACGTTTGTTGGGCACAAATTTCAGTGACAATAGCACCGTCTCAGCCAGTGCACGTCAGCACAGAACCAGTGTGGTGTGACAGAAATGGGATGGACAAAAACATGTTAAAAATGTGTTAATTATATTGACTGTGCTTTTTTGGTGCATCACAGCTTAGACAAATTCAGCAATTAAAAAAACATTTCTTTATACTGAGTTATATAAATTAGTCATTTACTAAGCTCACTGCTTCATTTTGAACAGAAATATTTGACAAACGTTTGACGTTTTAACAGTAGATTTATGGTGAAAGTCTTTATGTCTCAATAAGAATGCAATAGACTTACAGTTTACAGTTGTGATAAAATTACTAGGCAATGTTATCAAAGTTACATAAAACAACATATGTACGTATACTTTTACCATTTGACAACACACAACAGAGTATGTCAGAAATGCAAGCACATGTTTTCTCATGCCAGACGTGAAGTGTTGCACATCCATGAGAGTGAAGGGATCCATGATCTGAAAGAACCTCGCTGGGAACTCAGCCTTTGCCTCATGGTGGTGGTCTTCATTCTTTTCTTCAGTCTGTGGAAGGGAGTTAAATCCTCTGGAAAGGTACTAAAGTCCTTTTAAAAACTGTATCAGTTATACTTTATCATTTTGGACTACTCTGTATGAAATTTTTATGGAATACATCATATTGGTGCATCAATGGTGGCTATTGCAGCTGCTTATGATGACAAATTAGTTTAGGTCTTTTGTGGAAGGTATGAATAATGCAATGAAGTGAGTATGTACAGTTGTAAATGTAATTATTCATACCCCTGGCAAATTTTGATTTAGTAATTTTGGCTTAGTTACAAGCAAGTTTCTTCTTGATTGGAAATGACACAGGCGTCTCCCAGAAGATAATAAG
>JBBPCX010054526.1:0-14542 GCA_037974365.1 Hydrocynus forskahlii | reverse complement strand
CGGGATGTTTTGATTTTATATGATAAATTAATCCTGACGTTGAGAAAGTCTTTGTGGATGCACCCCCTCTAGAAATTCCGGCACTCCACGCTTTACAAACGGCTTTCCGCATGTCTTTCTTAGATATATCAAAATGCGCCCACACGGCATGCTGACTCTAATCCAGTCTGGTGCGAGCAGGCTTGTTGATTGTGTCATCACTGTTTCGGGTACGTTAAAAACAAAAATAGTCCAAAACCGAAAATGCATTTTTTGCCATTTTCGGCTGAAAATTTTCAGTGGCCGAATACTTTAACACCCAAACACAAACAACCAGCAGGAGGACGAGGGGGCGTGGCGGAAGAGGCCCAGACATCACAGTCACCTTTACTCAATAGCGGGAGGTTTGAAAGTAGCCAATCTGAGAATGTTATTTATTTCTCCTTGCTGCTGATTGGCTGCTGTCCTGTGACGCATCTCTGGCAGCTGCAGTCCAGAATTTCCTCCGTGGAGCGTCTCAAGTGTTCTTGTGATTTTCGTTTTGTTCTTCTTAAAGCCCTGTTTTTTATTACTGTAAATTAAATTTATTTATTACTGTATTTACCTGCTTATACCAAAGAAAACGACAGCGCACACCAAAGAAAACATGCGTGCATTAATTACAGTACAGTCTAAATGGGTAACATCTGTATTTTACATTCTAGTGCCGCGGGAGTTCACCGTAAACTGTATAGTATGAATATGGGTTTACCTTTACATTTTCTTTGAGGGTAAATTATTAAGCTGAGTTTAAAATGAAATTAAAGTGTTTTGGGAACATATTTGGGAGCATATTTAGTGTTTACACTATAAAAATAGGCATTTTAGGCATTTTGTTTTTACCACATCACATATTCACGTTTTCTCACTATATGCCGGTGCTCTTGATACGTAACCCTGCGATAAGCAGGGGTTTACTGTATCTTCATTTGTTTCACTTTCTCACCTTAAGTGGAAAAAAAAAGCTTTTCAGGAGAAGAAAAGAAATCTTTTTCCCACTTAAGGAGAAAAAAGCGAAAAACCTCAAAAATGAAGATACAACTATTTATATACACACATCATTTTCCCCCTTTCTCCTGCCCCTCATGCTTCATCCGTCCACTTCACCACCAGAGTTGGGCACCGCCTTCATGCGGCAACCATCCGCGTGTCACCTGATACATTTGTGTGCACATACGAGCACACACAAGTCATGGCGCTCGGATGGAACACTGTC
The DNA here is from genome assembly GCA_037974365.1 of Hydrocynus forskahlii. NCBI lineage: Eukaryota > Metazoa > Chordata > Actinopteri > Characiformes > Alestidae > Hydrocynus > Hydrocynus forskahlii. The sequence goes on along the minus strand of JBBPCX010054526.1, from coordinate 13,308 downwards.
CAGATGCAGTCACTCATTTTACTCAGAGCTAAACTCGCCGGTTTGCCTTTCAGTCACAAGTCAAACAACACTCTATTCCGTTGTATAATTCCTGGGACTACATTAAACAGTTCAACCTCTATTGTAAACTGTGTCTTGAGGCATAACCATGGAAGATAACTGTGAAGGAGGTGAGGGCCCCGTACACAATCCTGCAATGGAAAAAATCTCGAGAACGCCAGAGCGTGCCGCAGCGTGCATCGTTCAGCAAGGTTATCTTTCTGAAGAAACAGTTTACAGGAATTCGGTTTAGGCTGGGCGAGGGATAAAAGGTACGAGCACAATGGATTTAAACATGGTAAAAATGTTGCAGGGCATTATAAAAGCACCCACAGAGACAAAGGACCACCCTGATCCGAGGAAGTGCTTGTCTCCTCCAAACCAGTTGGACTGGTTGGGATAGAGGCCTTTAAAGCAGGCAATAGGTGTCTTCCAGCCCACACTCATTTGTGCAAGTGTGGTTTCCGCTGGGGAAATTCTTCTAAGTCCAGATTTTTGTCCCCAGAGAAGGGAAGGTTGGCACAGTTCATATTTCCAGTTGATAGAAATATAACTAAGGAGCTGACTGAAAAAATCCATCTGAAGTAGATCACATCACTGATAAATGGATACGTGTGCGGCACGCACTTCCATGAATGTGTCACGTCCAAGTCCGTGGTTATGCTCTAACTTTTTTGTGTCTCCACTCACTTCTGAAAGTAAAACTACACCCTTGCTCATAGTGTAAGGCTTCTGCAAATGCTGCCCTACTGGTGAATGTTTTCCAGTGCAGACTACACCCTCACTCAGGCCCTGTGCCCTGCAGCCGTTTTCCAAAAGGAACCCTTCAGTAAACATGAAGGGCTATGGAGGGAGATTTACTATTTTTAAAACTGCTGGAAGACCTCCTCAGGCACTGCAAGCATATGCATAATCAAATCTTATGTGTTTATGCGCCTCTAGCATTAAAAATGGCACATGACCGAACTAACAGAACAACTATGACTTGTTTGGAAGGTCTTGATAAAACCAATATATTAAAAGAGAGAAGGTCTTATTAGTTTTGCTGTTGTTTTGATATTATATCAAAAAACAAAAAGAGAATCCATCATTAAAATGACTTCGAATTTAACCCCACAAACTCTGGACATATTAGGCTATTAAGCCTAAATTACTCTGTAACTAATCTGAATTATTCAGTAACCTTTAGGAATTACACAGTAACAACTGTGAATGACTCTGTAACTACAATGGAACGAATGTGTCTGGTATGTAGGTGAAAATAAGTCAAGGAAATGGAACTGCTGGTGGGTCTTTGGAGTTTCAGTGGTCAAACCCGGAAGACCCTCATGGTCAGACAATGCATAAAGCTAAGATGGACAAAAGTGCCCAGGTAAACATGCACTGGTCCACATGCATGCACTCATTACTGCTCAAGCATGACACGCACACACCAAGCTCAAGCATGCTGTTTAGGCAGAGTTACCTCCAGCACCAGGTGCCACATTCTCCTTAACATCATAGCAGCACCTCTGGACTGATGGGAAGAGGTCGAAAGCGGTGTAAGTTGGAGAAAATTTTGCATGCAGCTGAAAATGTCCCGAGCAAGGAGCTCTGAGCACCAGTGTGTTTGATAGACTGTGATGTTTAGAGGTCGAGAAGAAGAGGAGGGTGTGTGGGGATAACAATCACTCTCACCCTCTCTCTCTCTCTCCCTCTCTCTCTCTCTCTCTCTCTCTCTCTCTCTCTCTCTTTCTCTCTCTCTCGCGCGCGCTTTCTGAGCTTGAGAAAACACAGAGCCATCCCTGCTGAGCATCATAAGTTGACTTGATATAAATACAAACTAAAAGCTGGGGGAAGGGCACAGCTGGGCTCACGTTGTTGTACACAATGAAATAGCGGCTGGAGGAAACTAGCTCTGAGTTGGAATGGAGGCGTTCATAGTTCTTTTCAAAGGGCCTGAACAGCAACGTCATAAACCTGCCTTGAGTGCACAGCACTTTGTTTACATTATAAGACCCGAGGGTCATTACGGCTGGACAGGTGGGTGAGTGGTGACTGTCCTGTTTAAAGGAATAACATCTCATTTGGTCCATGGCAACTTAAAGCCTCTTGGGAGACACTACTGATTCTACTGAACCCAAACAGTGTGTCCAACAGTTGGTCATGTGTATGCAGGTCTATTTTTGTACATTCTTGTACATTTCCAGGCCCACACTGTACCTCTGAGCTTGTTTTTCATATAACCTCAATCAATGTGTATAATCAGTGGGGCCCTCTGGGCCTTCTAGGCCTTTGGAGAAGGCCAAATGTCTTCTGTAAACTAAAAAAATTTATATTTATGCAAGTTTTTTTGTTCACTTTTATGCAATAGAATCATAGTTGTATTTAGACTTAATATGTTTGTTGGTTGGAAAATAGAATACAATTCTTCAAACGACAAAAGAAAAATATCCAATCAGGATTTTTCACTTCCTGGTTTCTAGGTATATAAAGTTAAGTAACCTCCCCTTTAGGCCTCCAGGCACTGGACTGAAGTCCTACGTGTGACGTGAACACATTTAGGAAGTGTCAGAAAAATCAATCAATCAATCGCCTTTTGATTTCCAAAGAGTGCTAGAATCCTGGAAGGATTAGCATTACAGTAGAGATGTCTTTACCTTGTTTCTGATCGTGTTTGAATATTTCTGGTCTGATAGTCACACTTCATCACTATACAGAAGACGCTGAGGACATATCATATGTATCTACGTACATATGTGTATATCGTTTTCCATGTACTTGAACATTGTACAAAAACAAGTGTGTGAGTCTGTGCATGTGCGTGTGAGCCTTTCTTACTGTTCCCTTCGTCATGTCCCTGGGTGCTATATTACAAACAAAAGGTGGTTCTTATCAGTAAAACCTCTGATGCTAAATTGATTGGAATACATTTACATCACCAATTAGTGCTCAAAGCATTATGCAAATGATCAGTGAGCAAATGAGCTCATTTGATGTAATCGCAGGGTGGTGGGCGTGTGCATTTCTTTGCACACCTGGCACAGTGTAAAAGTACCATATCCCTTTTATTTTTTTACTGTCTGTCTCGGCATGATTTTATGTGTAACCTTGCAGAGCAGAGCTGTTTTGCAAGCACAGGTGGAGAAGCCTGGCTAGTTTAACTCAATATGTACACTGAAATATTTTTTGAAAGGAATCTAGCATGGACAAAAGCCAGGAAATTAGCTATTGCAGGAGACTGGCTTGCTTTTCGATGGCTGAGGAGCACATGCTTTCTGATGGTTAAGAGCAAAACGAGCTTGTTATTTGGAGTGTAAATCACCCAGCTGCTTTTTGAAAACTCGCTTAGTCCCCGAAAGCAGCATGTTTTTTAAGTCGCCCTGGGGAAAATCACGTCAGACTCTAAGCCTATTAGTGGAAAGACGGATAGATGATGCTTTTAATTATCAGTGTGTCTCACCAAGTCACTGTATGAACATTTCTCTCAGGTAGGCTATCTATGCAAATGCCATGTTACTGTAGGAGCTTGAATTATAGCTAAAACAATAAAAACAATAGGTATTGCTACATTGGTGGCTTGTAAAACAAAACCCTTAGGTAACACAATGTTAACTTTTCCGCTAACTGATTACTGATGAAAATTAGCTGGGCTGCACGACTGCATACATGCTGATGCCTGTCTGCTATGCCATATTTAGCTGAAAAAATCTATGATGTTATGTACCTTCAGCATAGGTAACACTAAATGAAGAGGTTTTGGCATGCTTGCTGAAAGAGCCCACATCTTTACACTTATCTCAGTGACCAGTGACTTGTGGTTAGCAGTTTTACTCCCAATCTATAACTCCTCATTCATATCCAAATCTAAGTCTGAACATATTTGCACAGATCACATGTTCTTGGCATAAGGGTGCATTCCTGTGATCCTATATGTATATCTGTGACCCTACCTAAGAATCACAAGTAATGGTTGTAGGAAGCAGACATCAATTCAATGCCTCTAAATGCTACCTCACAGAAAGTTATTACACACAGTGGTTACTAATACACCACCTGATGCTTGAGACATTGTACGCGTATGTATGCATGCATGTAAGAGCATTGTAATGCAAAGTATTATCAAACAAAACCTCAGCACCAGGTTACTCAAGGGTACCTCAGTGGTACCACTAGCATTCCTGGGAGTCAAACCCACAACCTTTTGATTGCAGTGGCAATTCCCTAACCACTAACTCCCCCTCCACCCTGCCCATTAGGTCCACTACTGAAAAAATATCACATATGTGGATTATTCTCAGTACAAGACTCTTATCGACACAGTACTGGCATGGCGGTGTGTGAGGTTCTGGTGTGACTGTGTCAGGCACAGCAGCATTATTGGAGTTTTACTCACCCACTTTGAGTTCCATCTTGTTTCAGTACAAGTAGACAGACTACGGTTTGCCTTTTTCCATGGATGATTTATGTTTGGGATTTTGTTTTGTCAGTGTGTTTCCCAAACCTGGAGGCTCATTGACTCAATCACACCTGATCCAATAGTCAACTAATTAACAAGCCTTTCCTGGGTTGACGTGGGTATGTGGGAGCAGGGGAAACACTAAAATGTGCAGGGCAAGTGGGACTCCTAGACTAAGGTCGGAAAGAACTGGTCAATGGCCACTAGATTTTGAATTAAAATCTCGAGATACTTTGTGTATTATAACAAGGTTCTCTAGGCCTTTGAGGGGAAAATAGCCTCAAAGCACTCTAGATGTTCCAACATAGATCTTTCAGGGGTTTTTTTTCTTTACACCAAACCAATATTAAGTACAAGCTCTATGTTTTGTCTCATCTGACAAGGGAATCCCGTTCCAGTTAAACCTCCAGGCATTTACATTTGTGGTTATATGAAAGAAAAGGGTTTCTTCTGGAATGCTTTCCGAACAGTTTGTTGGTATAAGGATGAAGTCTGAATTCGTTTGGAGACAAAATGATCATGCTGGTATCTTCTACAATTCTCCAAATCTAATCATTGGGGAATTTTTTGCCTCTCAAACTCTCCTCCCCCCCTGTGCATGGGGGCTAAATACACTACCTAGGAAGGTTCACTATAGCCCAGGTTCTCTTAAACTTCTTTAAATTTCTTACTTGTACCAACTCTGTTGATCATAGATGACCAATCTGTCTAGCAGTGATTACGTTTGTACATGAAGGCCTTCTTTTGATAGTTATCTCAATAGAGACTTTCTTTCTTTCTCTCTCTGAGTCAACCAGAGGAGGATCACTATGTGATTTCTTTCTCCAGCTCCAGGAGTTTTTCCTTCCATCCGTCACATTTGGCTTTCTCTCTAGGGGCTCAGTCTTGGACTCTGTTAAGCTGCTTTGTAACAACATTGTTGGTAAAAAGCACTATGTATGTAAACAAAAATGAACAGATTTGAATTGAATTTACCATGGGCATTTTCACATTTGCAGCTTTTTCCAGTCATTGACTAATTAATTAGGTCAAACCATTCCTGTCTTATTTAATTTGTGTATACTGCAGTCTTTTTAATAAACTCTGAAAGTTTGTCACCATAGATTTATACCCCAGTATAATAGGAAGTCATGGATGACTGATCAGTCAGGTGGGCTTAAAAGAAAGTAAAAAATATTTATGCTTCAGTTACACTTTGCTCATTCATTTGGAATTTCTAGCGCTCCCAATGATCGTGGCACCTGTTATTTATTTAAAAATGCATTTGTTATAAGGATATTTGTACTTACTTAAAGGTGAGATTCTTTTCTCATATTTTCCATGATAGAAACAGAGCTACAAACTTCAAAGTTACATTTATTGCTCGATTCAAGCATGCCAATATAAAGCTGGCTATAAAAATCAAGCAAATAAATGTAGCTTGCATCCAGATGCAAAGCCTTGAAGCACTGTTGATGGGTAGTAAATAGCATCTTATCTAACTTGTATTCTACACGAACAGATCTTTTAAGTTTTTTGACAGTTGTTCAGTGCTGTGCAGACACAAAGTACCATCATCTTTGCCAGTATATACTAAAGGCTACACAAACCTGATTCACAGACATGTCTTCCTTATATGTATGACACTTCATTTGACTTAAATCACTCATTTTTCACTGAGACAGAGTCCCCAAGTTTGGGAATGCATATGGGCTCTATTCTGTCTATTATGAAAGACGTCCCTCAATAAGCCTTTATACCTTACTACCATCTATACAGCTTAAATGTAAAAATAATAATAATAAAAAACAGCCTTTTGCAAACAAAGGGAGTCCATCTGGAACTCATCTGTCAGCAAAAGGTAATAACCTCAGCTATTTTCAGTCTTTTAGCTTTCTGTGTGTATTATCAGTTACCTGAACTTGAACTGCATTTTCTTTCCCACAGTGTCTAAAAAAGGCTTTCATCGTGTGTTATGCATGATGGAAAGTTTCCATTGCTGATCTGAGTTTGAGAATGTGTTGATTCATGAGGTACTGTAAAGGGTCCACATTAGAGATTTTTCTCTCATTTAGTTTTTCTTTCCTGAGCACTTCAGTGAAACAATGCAGTGTGGATCCAGCTTGTGTCACCAAAACAGCTCTGAGCAGCTCTGCATTGTTAGCAGCAGATCCTTCAACTCCTGTACGTAGCGAATAGGGCCTCCATGAATTGAACTTCTTTGTCCAGCACATCCCAGGGATGCTCTATTGGAGTGATTTAGAGGGAATTTAGAGGCCAAGTCAACATGAACTCTCTGTTGTGTTTCTCTAACTATTAATGAACAATGTTTGCAGTGTGGCAGGATGCATTCTCCTGCTGAAAGAGGCAGGTGCCTTTAGGGAATCCTGTTGCCATGAAGGAGTGTACTTTGCCTGCCAGAATGTTTAGGTAGGTAATGTATCAAAGTAACACTGCCATGACTGCCAGGACCCAAGGTGTCCCAGAAGAACATTGCCCAGAGCATCAAACTGCCTTCGCTGGCCAGCGATGGCCACCCACATGATGTAAAAGAAAACCTAGTTTGTTTTTCTTTTATATATCTGCCTTCTCATGACATGACAGAAAAGTTGCCAGAAAAAGTTTAAATAACCCTAAAATGGGTAAAGAGCTGTTACATCACATGAAGGTGCTTTCTACCTTTTAAAGATTATTCACACTTTAGTTCTTGTGAGAACTAAATTTGGTCTATGGCATCACCCCACAACCCATAAAACCCTTTGTTTTAAGAGTGTAGATACCATATCTGCATAGACCAGTGAGTGAACAGCATGTTCACCATATCATACTTTATCAAACTCTGAGCAAAGTGTGGAAAAGTCCATTTTTCTTATATTGGATGGTTTTTTTTATAGTCTAATAGCTTGCCAGTTGTGCATTTTATTTATGCTCTTGAGCTGTGGTCCAACTGTGTATTGAATGGAAATATCCATGATGCTTGTTTCATTGTATGAGAGCTTTGAGTTTTGATTCCCCTCAGACAATATTGTCCCCGCTGTCACACTTCTTACATTCCATACAAATAAGAAGTAAATCTCTTGAGAATTGCTTTATCTGGGAGAAGTAATCACAACCATAGTGAGAAAGTGAGTGCATCTGAATAGTGAGAAATGGATGAACTGAATGTAATTTTAAGGGTTTTCCTCTTGAGACTGGTACATATACTGTTTGAGAGGGGGGGCTGAACACTTATTAACATTATTTACAATTTGTGATTAAAGCATTATGGATTATGGATTTTTTTTGTGTCCTAAATAATGTTGCTTTTCACGATTAATACTCTCATTCTGTCATTTATTGTATTTTCAAAGGCAGAACACTTGAAAAGAGGATGTGAAACTGTGGGAAGGCCATCTGTTGCCTAGCAACGCTCAAATTTGAGAACCCTCTGGGCATTATGTCATCCTTAAATCTTAGGAAACTATGTTTAAAAACTGTAATGGAACAGAACGATCCTTCTAGTGCGTGGAACAATCAAGGACCTAGTAGTGACCCCTGATTTTGTTTTTTCAAATACACTTCGTCACTCATTTCCTTACAACAGCCATAGGCTACTCTTAACACAAGTAAATTTACCTTCAAAAATGGACTCATGCCTGAAAATACTAACCTCCACTATTAGGCAGTTTTAAACAGTCATGGTGAACTTGTCTGGTAGACTTAAGACTGTTTTGCCATGTAAAGTAAGGAGGATGGTTCAAGGGGCATAACTTTTTCCAATGGTCATGGCTGGATAATTGCAGTTGCACTTCTGGGGTGCCAGACTTTCCGAAACTGCAATTAGATGCCACCTCCATGCCAAATCACACACTAGAGGAAAACCTCTGCAGTGAATAAAACCCTCAAAAGATGCTGTAGTACATTAAACAATAGAACCAGATTGGATCTGTGTTCCAAGGCTCAGGACTGGTTCGAAAGTGAAAACTCGTGATCACTATTACAAGGAGAGGGTGACTATCACATGGAAAGAAATATTTATAAAACTGCGTTTTTGAAATGATGTAATGTGTCTGTTTTCTGTGAGTAGTGTCATTGTTTCATGGCCAATTGAGACAATTTTAGCCCGCCAGTCACTCCATAGCACTCCAGGCTTTTTTGAGATCTGAAAAGAGAGCGTTGTTTTTCACCCACTCCCAAAGTCAAACAGCAAAAACTTTGTTTCACTGGCTGACCCAGCAATCCACTGTAGCCCACAACTTAACAGGAATTTTATTATTGTCTTCATAAACTCTCTAACATACATGCCTTGGTTTACTGAACATATATATTTAGACACACGCACACACACACACACACACACACACACACAAACTTATTTCAGCATTAAACTATGCATTATTTCAATAATCGTGCCCATTTTGCATAACAATCAGTGGGAAATATTATATGCTATTCGTTATATCTGTGTTTTCTAGCCCGAATAAAAGGCACTAAATTAACATTTTTTTCCCAGTTTTGTTCTAACCTGTTAGAACCTACGCCATTATTATTAGTTCTTCTTGGAGTAAAGTTTCCTACTAGGTTCTATGGTCAGATGAGAATTTAGGCAACAAAAACCACAGGTGGATTTGACACAAAAACTCAGAAAACCACATGAAGTATGGTGATGGATCCAGGATGATGTTGGAATACTAAAGGCCCTGCAAATCTGAGCCTCACAGAGACACCTGTGGAGGAGCGTTCAGGATCAGGCAAGGTTTTGTATGGTCTCAAATTCCTGAATATACTTTCTCCCCCTGCGTTCATTATCACGAGAGATGACTGGCTGATGTGTTGGCAGAGGCAGGGTGAAAAACTAGACCACTGCATTGTGGCACATATTATGTCAGCCACAGAAGTTTAGAGAATGCATTATCGGGGGATGCAAGGAATGTGCAAAGTAGCAAGAGCTTGAATGATTTGACTCCACACCTGATTTGAATTTAGTAAAGGTTACATAAGGATTAAACACAATATTAAATTAGAAGAACTACCAAACCATGTCAGAGGACAAGAGGAAAGCATACTGTAGTGACGGTTTATGGCTGTTTTGTTTGATCAAACATTCCATTATGAATTTAATTCATATTGGCCAAGATTGGTGGTTCTTGAGTTGGTTTGCCACTATGGACAAATATTTACAAACTTTGGATCAGGTCCAAAGAGTGTGGTAGTGATGCAGCATGTCAAAAAATAAAAGAGACACAAAACTTCGACGGACACTATATAATACATAATAAAACCAACAAATATCCAAAGCACAGTCTTAACACGTAATTCCTTGTTAACTGCTGGACATAATGGCATAATAATCTGTTCATCTACAGTCGCTGGTAAATCACTTCTCTGCTGGCAGAGCAGTTTATAGGCCATCAAATTATACATAAGACCAAGTCTTTTGTATAATTTGATGTCATTTATGTGTTCATTTACACCCTAAAGGGTATGTACGCATAAATACGCAGGCAGATGATCCTGGACACTGTGTCTTGGGTTAATATTTCCATCCATATTGGATCCAAGTGTTTGATGATAAAACTGTGTCACGGTGGGTAAAGTCCCCCAAATGTTCCATCTGTTCTTCAAATGGTTTCCAGATTAAATATGCACAATAATAACATTTTCTATTTGTTCAAAGAATGGCGAGTATACCTAATAATATGTACTCATTCACATGTGCATTAAATTGGCAAGGGGTCCCTCTTGTAGTGAGCTAAAAATAAACCTGAATTTCTTCGCTCTAATCTGCCTAGAGGAAGAAAAATGATCATAGCATTGAAAGGGACAAAGCTAATTTGCTGGCCACCGGAGCAAATTGCATGAATCATCCCTGTTGTAATGGAATGTCAGAAACACATACGTCCACTCATTGTTTTGCAGTGGCAGGGGCATCTAGTGGTCCAGCTTGAGGCTGCAGGCAGAATTACATTGCTGTGGCATCTGTGCGTGTGATAAATGGGGTGACAAAAGACGGCAGGCAGGAACTGAGCAGAGAGGAGCTGCAGGGAATCAGCTGGAGCCAGTGTGTGTTTCTGTTGCTAACACTGTCAACCAGAGCAGGCAGATCTCTTGACCTTCTAACATCTGGACTAACCTGCTCTTTGTAAACGAAGCCATTAGAACCTACCCGTAATGTCAAAACATCTGGTGAATTTTTACAAAGTCAGCCATTCCCAGCAACATGCTGGGACAGGGAGAGGAGCATGGAAAATGATTAAGGTTCCAGATAAATGGCGGAAAAAGTAAAGCTGAAACTTCCCCTTTAGACTTGTCAGTGAAGGAAAGCGTTCTTAGCCCATATGACCTTCTACAAGTCAGTCACTCTGAGGGTTAAGTTACATAAATGTATCTATGGTTATATATATATATGACCATCTGAATTATAGCAAGCAATTCTTCTTAAGCAGCAATGCTCACTAACTCTTCGAAATAAATGTTCACAAATGTTATAAATGTTCCTATAAAGCAATATTCACTCTTATTTATAATGGCCCCATACTGGTTGCTTCTGGAGTTGCCACTTTTTTAAAAGGACATGAGGATTTTACAGAATTAAACAGAATGCAAAGGTTCTACGACCATCTAAGAGTTCAAACTACAACTTAAAAACGTTTCCTCACATTTACATAACTAATATACAAAAAGTGCATTAAAATATATAAAAATATCAAAAAATAATGTATAAAAAAAATTGCATTAAAACATACATAATGACTTCCCAATGGACTAATGGAATATATTAGCTATATTGGCTAGGTTTAGAATTATTTCAACATGTGCTAAGATTTCATTTTTGCCGTGCTCAAATAGCGTGTGCAATAATAAATGTGTTTACTACAACTTTAAATGCCCGTGTGCCAATCAGGCTGGATCTGTTTTAGATCTGCCTTAGATCAAGCAAATTATTTTGGAGAATCTAATGATATTGGCATTTACCTGCTTAATGACAATCCAGCCTGCATTAGCCTGGCATTTCATAATAAAACACAGATGCCTCTCGGTTGTCAACACGATAAAGTGGCTTGAGGGTGAGCCCAGAGCTTGATTTTCAGTTTTCAGTGTCTTGCTTTTGGGAATCTGAGGCCTAAACTAGGGCTAAACGGAGCAGTCATGTATTCTCATCTGTACAAGATCAGTGTTAACCAGAGTTATTCAGGACACAGAATTATACAGGACACAGAATTATACAGGACACAGAATTTTGCTTGTAAAACAAACTACTATCGCAGCGATTTTTCCCTCATCACATGTAGGCACCACAACTCCCTGTGTATTATAGTCCTGTCAGTCTCCTGGATCACACATACACACACACACACACATGCACATGTGCACACACACTTACACACACATGCATACACACACACACATACATGCACATTCACACACACACACACACACACACACACACACTCGCACACATGCACATACGCACATGCACACAAACACACACACACACACACATACACTCACAGCTGCAACATTACTGTCATATGAAACAGGAAAAGCAGTGTGTATCTACGCAGAAAAGCAGTCCAGCCCTACATTGCATGCAGAGAGATCTGAAGATAAATATTTAGAATCTTGAAATTTAGACTTTTCCGAGGCATTTTTTCTTTTTAAAAAAAAAAAAAAGCCTTTACACATCACTTTCACGCTTGTTATTTTTAGAAAGCAGGGCTTGGAATAACTCACATCCCAAAATGGAAATTAAAGATCAACATGATGAGAACTTGGCTCTGCTGCTATTTCCCCCAAAGGGAATTAATGACTCATAAAACCTGGACCAAAAAAAACCGAAAACCTCACATGTCCACAGTTATCACAAAAGCACCTCCAGATCCTAAAAGAGGAAAGATCGAGGTCCTCTTTTAAGGACTGGGATGAATCATCCCATGCTTTTTTTGCTGTCTCTCCGCTGATGAGAAGCATATGACTTTTCCATTTGTTCGGCAGCAACTTCAAAATCTGCCATGGGGACCCAAACTGAATGAGGTTTCTGATTCCACCGCTGACAGCTCAGCTGAAAAGCTTCTTTTATAAGGCATTCAAATGGATATATCTTGTTACGGATTTGGAAAATCCTGGCTTTAGCTGGAGAAGATAATACTGTAATTCCCATACTAAAGCTCATGCTAATACTGCTCAAAGGTTATAAGGAAATGTTCTATTCTCAAAGTGCCCAACGAATGGTATTCAACCCGTGCCTTAGATGTGGTACTGGTAATATAAAGTTTAGTCTTGGGTGCATAGGACAAAAGGATGGATCTATACAACAAAAGAAGCAAAACAGAGTGCCAGACCGGCACTCTGAAACATCAAAATGTATTTAGATCTATCCTAGACAAATCCGACTGCATATGCATGCCTTAAACCTGCTCTTCTTCTCAGATTTGTTGCTCTCCGAAATATTGAACATATCAGATTTCTTGATGTGTACATTATATATGATTTGATCCCTTTAAAAAAGATTTTTTAAAAATCTTTCTGGACATAGAATAGACATCAGTTCTTGCAGAGATGCTGATGAAGAAACTCAACGTTTTTGCCAGATCATGCTATCGCATCATGTTGAGAATTAAACAATCGGATGCCCACATGAAAAACAAAGAGCGCTACAGGAAATGCGCTCAGCGGCCAATACGAGAACTCGTCAGAGAACGCCAACTTAGGTTCGTAGGACACCGTCTCCGAATGGACAAAGAAGAGCCGGCAAACATCTAAGCTCTCTACAAATCAGAGGTCGGACAAAACCCTGTTGGAAGACCAAGAGAGACATATCTGGACCAAATCTCCAGATATGTGAGTTCAGACAAACGCGTCAAGCTCTCAGT
>JBBPCX010054515.1:0-14542 GCA_037974365.1 Hydrocynus forskahlii | reverse complement strand
TATATATACCTGTATACATATAGATTTTTCTTAATGATATATATTACTGTGTATGTCTGCATGATGTATAACTAAATATACTACAAAATAGAATGTGAATTTTATTCAATTACAAATACCAGTAATATTGCTAATATAAACTATATTAGAAATATTAGCAAATATTCATAATATTGCTAATATAAACCCACGTAAAACAAATGGAACACACTTGTGGAGAAGTGTCAATAACGTTTAAGTCGTGCAAACTTATGTGTGAACGTGTGAGGTGGTGCGATGTGTTTAAGATGTATTGAAAAATTATCTTATTGCATTTAGTGATACTACCCAATTCATGCTGGCCATGTTTTCCAGTACAGTGATGAAAACCTTATGTAAGGAGTAAAATCCCCGACTTCTGTGTGAGTAACTTGGGTGTGCCTTGCAGGACTTCCACCTCAGTCTCTTGGTGCTAGCTAAGCATTTATCCAGGGTGTTCATGTCTTCCACAGATGTCATTATTTGTCTAGAAAGTCTGGTTGGCATCACAACACAGGACCGCTACCTCCACCCATCTCTGCCTGACTCATGTGCCCTCCTCTAACATACCTGATACAGTGTTCCATTGGGGTGGAAATGAGTGGTGGGCAGTGTTAAAGTTCAGATGCTGGGTGGGCTGGCGTTGACTGTTAATGTGGCCGTGTTTCCTAAGAACTGCTAGTCTATTCTAAAAGGACCTGGCGTGGCTTGTTATGATTGGAAGCTCACACTCTATTGTACACTTGAAACCTGGCATAAAATACTTCTACTGGAAGCAATCTATTTATATACGTTTTATGTATTTTTTATTGGTTTTATGTAGGTTTTATGTATTTTATGCTGTTCAAATGATTGTCAGGTACTATATGTCTTGAGTAAAGGCAATGAAATAGCTTAGAATTTGGCAAATGGGATGCTGCACTTTCATAGATGTTACAATTGGTAAAATGCTCATTATGTACATAATATTGCTAAAACTATAATTCAATATCCTGATGTCTAACAGTACATAGATATATACTAATTATTATATAACACTCTATAGATCTCATCAGTAACACTGTATTGGTAATATATCAGCCAGTAGTAGTTAAAACTCAACTTTTCTTGAGTGTGCATTTCTAGAAGTGAGGTTAAGAGGCCTTTTTGTAGATCTAGTAGTAAAATAATAATAATAAACTTAATTTCTAAAGCACTACAGAAGCTCAAAGTACTTTTAAAAGGCAAAGTGTGAAAATAAGAGACACAAGACTAAAATGACAAGCTTAGTTGATAGACATGTTAACTGCTTATTAGAAGTGCAAACAGAGGTTATTATGCACATTGTGGACAGTTTACAGACATACAGACAGACTTTCTTCTGGTCGTAAACTGTAATATGCTTCAAAACGGTATTTTAAACAGCGGTATTTTTTTTGTAGCTCCTCTGGTGTGAATGTTTTGTTGTGTTTGTTTTTGGGGTGTGGAAGCCCATTGGTCCACTGGCATATTTCAGCCTGTTAGTAACAAATACGTGATCATGATTTTCTGCATCATAAAACAAAAGTGTGTTTGCTCCTGAATCCAAAAGCAGTATGTCTTCAGTATTTAATCCATTTATAAGGCTGGACTGATAAGTCCATGCTTTTCTCAGAATGGTGCTAAGGGGAAGCACTCACAGGGGCAAAAGGTAATGGATAGATCCCTGTGGAACCTCTCAAGTGGTTTTAGTTCTATTTGATATGTGATTTCCAAGCTAACGTAAGTCTTGTGACATATTTGCTCCGCTGGAAGTTCACACATCTTTAATGAATGTGAAGATTAGGTCCTGTGTACTGAATGATGAGCTATGAAATGGAAAGCGTTTTTGTACAAAAGTGATGTGTGTGTATATATATATATATATATATATATATATACGTGTGTGTGTGTGTGTGTGTGTGTGTTTGTTGTAAATTTCATTCTATTTAATGCTTTAAACTCCTTGGGCTTGTAGGAATTGTAGGAACTGGTTGGTCTGCTGTGTGTATCTCAGCCTGTTCAGAGAACTGTGAGTACATCATATTTTTTCAAGAAAATCAGATTAAACATCAGAAAATGGCAATGAGCGGGACCTTGGTGCTTCTATCAGCTGAGTTAGTAGCCTTGTGTAACAGTGACTCTTGCGTCACTTGCTGTCCCTTTAGTGGTGTGTAGCCAGTGATAAGAGTTGAAGCTCACAGGATGAGGTAACCCTCACCACCCCTGACCAATATATATGTTCTCTGTGTGGTGGAATGTAAAGACTTTTGTCAGTTGCAGGACGTAGTTGGTCTTAAAGGAGCCCCTTGTTGGGTTTAGACCAATGGCAGGTTCCTCCTGCGTTCCATCCCACTTTGAAGGTCAAGAACCTTCTCAGTCTTTCAACCAGGGTGATTTAAACTCAAATTTACCAGGATAATCCGATAATGAACTTTTTATTCTTTTTACTCTTGTTGTCCTTTCTTCATTGTAAATTGCCCCTGTGTGAGCTAAATTAACATGTAAAAAAATATTTTTAGTACTTTTCAGTGAGCCGAAGTAGCAACATGAATAACATTACTTGCTCTCTAATGACGGAATTCGCATTTTAAATACTTAAATGACAGTTCACTTGTCTACTATGAGTCAAATAAAATGGTCCTTCAGAATTTAGAGGTGATTGACTATTTACCATAGGGAGTCATAATTATGCTTGGGCATTTTGTTGTAGGTGTGGCAGCAGCGTTCAGAGACAGTGCGAGTTCACTTACCAGTCTTATGTAGTGCGACTCAATGAATTACATAGATCAGCCACAATTAAAAATTATAAAATGGTGTTTGAGTGAAAAATGTGTATGTTCTGATAAAATATTAATTTAGAATCAAGATAAACCAAATAAAATGATTATTCTTGTTATTATGATTGTTGTTGTTTGCATTATTATTAGGGATGCGCCATATCAGAATCATATTGGCATCAGACAGATGTTAGAATATGTTCTCAGATGTTTATCCTAATTAGAGTCATGGGGGTGCTGGAGCCCATCCCAGTGCTCTTGGGGCGAAAGACCGAGAAACAACCTGAACAGACCACAAGTCAATCATAGTGAAGGATCTAACCAATTTTCTACATTCTTAGAAATATATATTATAGTTAGAAATACATGTTATAGTTATTACATAAAATACATAGTAGTGCTAATCCCGGCAGATGTAGTCACAATTTACAGTTTACGCATTAGTGTCAGCAAATATATTCAGTTAACCCACAAAACCCACACTGATGAATTATAACTGTTATTAATAGTAGTGGTATAATTAGTATTAACAAAGGCCTTAAGTTCGTAACCTAAAAAACCATACAGTGTTTGCAACTGAAGCCTTTTCCCCATTGAATGAACACTAACTGATGTGCTTTTGTAGCACCTTCATGGTAGCCCATGGGTGGTTTTTACTGGTAGCTATTTTTGAGGTAGTCACATCTTCCATCACAGTAAAATCAAATAAAATGGTAGTCAGTTTTTACCAATACTTTCACCCTCTACCTCATTTCAACCTTTCGTTCCTTTGCTTCGCAGTGTTCTTCACTAAAAGGTTTTCTAGTTTATTTGTAGAATTTTCTCAACTTTCTCTTACACTTGAGAACACTCTGGAGCTGATGGTTCTGTGACATTCTCCAAACTTTTGGTGGTAAGTGGAAAAAGATTAGGCTGCACTGAGGCAGGTCTTTGTAGCTGGCCTTAGCTGCTCTTTTCTTTCATTCCACCATTGGAGACCACTGTGACACAATTCCTACCCACCACCCCCCACTCCCTGCACAATGCATCTGTGGCTGGGCCGGGCTCCGGGGCCCCTATCTCCCAGTGGCCAGGGGGTGGAGGTGGTGCTGCTGGGGTCGCGGAGTTGATCCTGTCGGAGCGGGCGGGTCGCGTTCAGCCAACGGCCTTCAGAGAGAGCCTGTCGGACTCTCGTCTCGCCCTTTAATAGAGATGTCAAGCTTCACAAAGACGACTTGACAGCTCGGGTTGAATGGAGCGCTAGAGTTAATGTGACTTTGTTTTAGCCATGAAACCCTCTATTTTCTTCCCGCTTCAGCTTTAAATGGGTTATATTAAGTTTTGGAGTTTTGGAGTCCACTTAGTTTCTCTCAGCGTTTAGCCTAAAGCATTTTTTCCCCAAAAGCTTTAGGTAAGCTTTAAATTGTTTATATTTAATTTGGTTTTAACTGCTTTCTCTCAGTTTTGATCCCTCTCAGAGTTAAGCTGGAAATGTTTTGGAGTCTCTTTTATCAGAGTAACTTAATTTAAAGTGGTGCTCGGTGGCTTTTCTCACTATTGCCATCCAGTTTTAAGCTCATCTGTTGCTTAAATAACGTTTTAGTGTCGGGTTAGACACAAGTAAGCAGATTTCCTCTAAGAAGATGTTTGTTACAAGTTACAAGTTTATATTTAAATATAGTTTTTCACTTGCAAATGGTGAATGGTAGCTGGAAAGATCTCATTTTGTGATTTTGTGGAGTCCCCCGAGACATGATTTTATGTTATATATGTATGTGTACGTATGTGTATTATTAACTTATTTATGAACTTATTTCTTGAATGTTTTTGAATCTATTGCAATACTCCAGTATTTGCTGATTCATTTTTTCTTCTTGCCTCAGCTCATGGACTCCTCAACTTACAAAAGTCTTGTACATTTTTTTGGAAGCTGGCAGGGCTGAAAAAAGTTCTCCTTTAACATTAGCACATCAATAGGGGGTGTCGAGCATGTGCAAGTCATGCCGTATGTGTTGTGGGAAAACAACATCCTATTTCCATCTGTGTGTGATGCCTGTGTGTGTTCTTGCAGTTTGAACACATTCTCTGTGTTTGCTTGAAATGTTTATAAGTAAGAATTATTTGAATAAATTGTCCTGGATTACTGGAATGGTGGCTTTATGAGAAGCAAAATCTGTGCTTAATTTTGATGTACATTAATGTAAGGAGGTAAGTTTGGACCATCTGTATTGATCCATTCATCACGAAGAGAAGCTGGTGTTTCAAATGATGTTAAAAAAGGCAAAGAAAAACTGAAACTTTAGCCGATGGTTAATTGAGATCTAAATTAGTGGACAAATTGGTTGGTTTGTTGACTTGCTTCCTACAGAGATGCACACTTGTCACATTTAAATGAAAAATTCATTTTGAATCCAGAAAAAGTCATGAGCTGGAGGGATGAACTGGTCTTACTCTTTTGGAGTCTCTAAAAGTGGATCTATCAGGGGCAAAAGTTAACATTAAGTTGACTCCTTGGCTGAGGGGAAGCCCAACTTATGTTGTAATTGTTGACAAAACTGCACTGTTAGTAACATTAGTAGCGAGTTGACCTGGACCCCTAATATCTGAGGAACCAGAAGTAACAAGTACGCTAACTAATATTAAGAACTTGTAATGTCTACTTTATTTTATATTATGTTGTACAGCGTTTAATTGATTGTTCTGATCACTTTCTGCCATAGCAATGCAAATTTCCCACTTGTGGGACTAACAAAGGTTTATCTTATCTTATTTTATCTAATCTTATTAGACATGGAAATATCATTAAGGCCATATCCAGTGCCCCTGGACCCCGGGTGTTTGAATCTTTTTCACCCCTGATGCACTGCATCCTTGTTCCTATTAACAAATAATATATATATAAACATACAGCTGTGTGCAATTACACAGTCATGTGTCATCAGTCAGGTTACTTCCTCTGAGAGTCTTAAGAGTGTGAAAAAGCACCTCCTGTGAGAGCATGCATGTCAGCAAAAATTGCAAAAGCTACGAACAAAACATTCCTTGGTGCAACAGTCTGAATGTCCTATAGCACCAGATTAAATTATGCTCCTCAGTAGCTGTCTTTCTTGTTCTATTTATATTCATTTGTCTCAACTCAGCCGATGAAAACAAAGCAAATTGACATTCTGCCGGTGAGGCAATGTGACTGTAAAACCTAATGACTCTGGAAGCTGATCACAATGGTGGATGAGCTCAAATAATTATGAACAGGCTCTGTAATAATTGTGAGTCCATCACACCCACGGCTGCAACATATACATGGTTTGACACTGATACTGCATTTACGCCTGGTCAATACATGGGAGTAGTATCTAAATTGCCTCCCGATCAGATTTTAGCCACATCTGTTAATACTCTGCAGTCAAATGCATCAGACACACTGAAATCCAATCATTGTGTGGAGAGTAATATGCAAATTAACTTGTATACAACAAACAATTGCCTATATCATTCCTCTTTTTTCTGTTCTATTCAGAAGAAAAACACAATTTTGCATCAAACAGTGTTTACAAGAAGAGGCTGTTAAGAAGAATAATCCTTCTGTGTCATCGGCGTCATTAGCCACATGTGATTAAACACGATATAATGGCGAGATGATGAAAAAAAATGGCACTTTATTTGAGAGTGGGTAACAAAATTACAATTAAACTCCCATCATAAAATAAACTGAAAGAGCAGTGATGCTGCATCAAGTCTGGGAATGGTCTTTTTCATAAGCAGACCTGCAGGGGGCACTGTGGCAGTAGTGGGAGGGGTTCTGGGGGAGATGGATGTGTTTACGCTGCTATAACATGTGACTCGAATGTTTCTCAGACCTCCTGAAGTGGTTCAAGCGATTGGGTTTATATTGTTTTAAATGAGTCTTGGGTTTAAATGAACCCATATATAATCCATAAATAATCCTGATCCTCAAGACGCATGAAGTGACTGAGTACTGAGTACTGACTGTATTGTCTGTTAGAAAAGCACTGAAAACTACTGTACTATTGAACCACTGTACGACTATTGAACATAAAATGTAAAGAGAAGTAAATATTGGCCGATATTATGTTCTGATCATCATGAATTTTTATTTTTCCATCTGTTGGGCCATAGTGGGGATGTCGTTGAGAATGGGTCTTTAGGTTGTTACCCTGCTGTTGGGTATCACTGTAGAACCTGTTCAAAAGTGGCAGCATGACGCTAAAAAAAACCACACACTCTAGATTCCCCCTCCCACACACTTGCAGATACTCTGCATGTTAAATGTGGCTTTTATAGCGCCCGTTTACCTCGTTTTCCTTTCTCTCTACTACTCCCTCGTGCACTCACAATCTCTCTCTCTCTCTCCCCATCTCTTTGTCACATTTTGTTACTTAAGCTGCAGAACATTTGGTGTTTAAAGCGGTTTACATCTTATAATCATTTTGCTTTCTTTCATTTCTCTTTCAGAAGCCGTGAGATCGGGTTCCAACATGAGCGCAGAGGCACTGGAGTCCGGTAAGAAGTTAAAAAAAAACAAAACTGTACATTTGTTGCAACATGTGCCAGCAGTGCCAAGCTCTAAGCACCAGAGTGCAAACGTTGCAGCTGTGTGCTTTCTGTTAGGCCTGAGTTGAAGATAGGGCTGAAGCATTACACGCTTTCAATATTGTTTCCAAACTAGTACTTGAACAGTCAAATAATATTAGAACCACCATTTAAATGTGTTTTTTCCTCAATGCAGTTCAAAATATATTCAGTAGGCAGTAGTCTTCGCTCCGTATGTCGCTATAGAAGCAGTGATTGTGGCCTGTTGCTCAAAAACAACACTTGTGAGCTGCTTAGTTGGTAAAAAAAAATAAATCATTACGCTTCAGAGTTGTAGTTAGTGAAAGCAGCAGTAGGTGTTTCCCTCCCCATCTCCTGTCTGAACCCCCAACAAACAGATTTGATGCTCAGCTGAGAGTAGCATCATTATGCTTTCCTGAAACCTTCTGAAACCTTTGTAGTTGCACCAACATCAGTTTTTGGACTGAATCGTTTTGCTTTTTGTTTGATAATTTAAAGCACTCCCACACATATGATCTTTCAGGCATCTTAACCAGCTGGATTATTTTTTTTTTTTTTTAACAATAAAGTAAATATCACTGTCCATTTTTAAGGACTTTGCTGATGAAAAGAGCTTTTAGCTGGCTTGGAATAAAGACTCTAATGTAATGTAAAAAAACAGCAATGTAATAAGTATTAACTTTATAAATTAAACTTTTAAATGGTTAAAAACATTACTCACTTCAGTGTATGTTAATATAAATATATATAAAGTGCTGGGCAACTAGTTATTATCTTGTTAACACATTATTTACTTGATGCCGACAATTTTTTTATTGCGCGTTAATGCAGTTTTTTAAATTACTCTTATTTTGAAAGTTCGTTTTTCTGTGCTCGACTGCTTCACCTCACTTTAACAGGGACACTCGCTACTGAACATACTGAAAACAGATTTATAAATGTTAACTTGCTGTTGCTCGGATATATTTATATTATATATAAATGCAGATGTCTGTGTAATTTCGATGTGTGACCATTGTTATTGGGATATTCATACTGAAATATTTGTGAAGTGCTGCTGGCAATAGTGTAAAAATTACAGTGAACCATGTCATTTCAGATGCGGACTCTGGTCAGGAAGTGTCTGAATTTAACTGGGATGATTATCTGGAGGAGACGGGCTCTCTGTCTGTGCCCCACCACGCCTTCAAGCATGTGAGTGGACAGCACTGGGATGACTGTACCTTCTGCTTTGTTCTTCTATTTCCGTTCCCGCTTGAGCTTCACTGACATCCAGCAATTAGCTTGATATGAGACATGCAGTCGCGCTCTGTAATTTGGGATACACACCTCTGTAGGCCTAATTTCCATAAAAGAGGCCTAATATCTGGGGGTTATAAGGTAACTGTTTTATATCAGCTGTGAAGCCACAGTGCCTGCTGCATTCCCATCCTGCAGCACATAGTCATGCAAATACTCCATCGCTGTCAACGAATGGGATTTGCCTATGCACGTTGACCATTATCTGTCTCAGTGTAGAAGTCCTGATATACGATTGGGGCGGATTCATGGAAGCATTCCAAAAGGGGAAAGCCTTATGAATACAAATGCTGAAAGTTCTCAAGGATGTTCTCAAGTGCAGTTCTCAAAAACGTCATATATATGTGTTTGTGTGTATGTGTGTGTGTGTGTGTGAAAATAAAATACCTTTACTTATAAATCCACAGTAGTTTAACCCCATGTATTCACAATAAAGCTATTATGAGTGTTTCAATTTGGGTTGCTTTTGGAAAGAAGCACAAAACATGGCAAATAATCAGAAGAGAGATTCTTTACATATATGTTTGAAGGGACAGCAATAATTACCTGTTTAACAAGAGCTGAAAAGAGGTTGGAAAATGAGTTATGATTTTTTTGGGCACTTACAGCCTGATTTAAAATAGGCCTGCTGGGATAGGAGTAAATTCCAAGAAAAATATCAAATGTAAACTTATTAAGAATGTCTTAATTACCGTTAGGTTATTTGATTTTGTAGCTGGTTCCAGTCTATCATGGGTGACTGTCGGTACATTGCCAAGATGCAAGATGACACAGAAGCAGAGAAAAAAAACAACCAAATGTTCAAAAGAACTGGAAGTGGTCTTCCTGGAAGTGTTCTTAGCTTATCTACCTGATTCAGCAGCTTCTGAGTACACTCAGAAATGTAGAAGTTGCAGTTTTAAAGGCTCACATTGACGCCTGAAGTTATCGTACAAATATTTTTTATTCCTAAGAATAATGCTTCTTGTTAGAATTGTTTTCTGAATTTTTTTAAATTCTTCTGTTAATTTGAGTTTAGTCTGGGCAAATTCCTCAATTTATTTGTATTTAAATGTCAAAAGCTGATAAAAGCTGATTGAAGTTTATTTGAGGCCAGAAATTAATTTCATTTTTATTTTTATGAAGATTATATTTGAAGACACTTTTATGAATCCCGCTTAAGTTTAGTTTGGGCAAATTTAGGCTCTGATTTGTATTTAAATGTCAAAAGCTGATAAAAGGTTTTTTTTGTCCAGAAATGGATTAAATTTCACCTGAATTAAAATCAGTTAATGCATGAAATGACAAACCATTTTACAGAGAGTAAGTGTAGGTTGTCACCTGTTTCGTGTCAGATGGACCAGGGGCTGCAGACGGGTCTGGCTCCTGGAATGAAGCTGGAAGTGCCCGTGCGCAGCGAGGGGGACGGTGCCTACTGGGTCGCCACCATCATCACCACTTGTGGGCAGCTGCTGCTGCTGCGGTATGAGGGTTACCAGGACGACCGGCGCGCCGACTTCTGGTGTGACATCATGACGGCAGACCTTCACCCCATTGGCTGGAGCAGGCAACAGGGTCGCCCAATGAAGCCGCCAGAAGGTGAGATGGGGATGGGAACAAGAAAATGGGGGACATGAGCTAGAACATCATGTAGAGCAGACTTGTGTCTTTTGGAAATTTTCTTACATTTTCAAACATTACACAGGTTTGCTCTTCACTCTGTAACCCATTGTGTTACCATAATGGCCACTCAAAATTCAGGATTCAAGATTTAAGATTCTTTATTTGTCACATACACAGGAATACAAGTACAACATGTAGTCAAATGGGCCCCTGCGACGCCTGTGAGACTGAAACTAAGGATAAAAGGAATTAATAAAACATGTCAAAAAAATATATTCAAATAAATATTTCAAGATCGGATGTGCACAAGTATAATAGAAGAGAGTGTATACCGTAAAGTGCAGAGAACTAGTTTCCTGTTGGTGTATGAGAATGGATATTGTGCTGTTGTTGGGTTATATTGCTCCGCTAAGGTTTTAGACCCCTACAGATCCAAAAAGTTTGGATCAGTACTGAAATGTTGGCCTGTGTCCCGCACCTGCTGGCTCTGTCAGACTTTACTGGGGTGCGTCCCAAACGCTTCAGTGTTCTGGAAAGTGCCCCCCAGATGTGTTCACTCATTCAGACGTTCTAGTTGGTGATTTGTCTTTTACCTCAGTCACTCACCTTTCAAACAAGGGTCGGTGTATTCCTGTGCCTCATTGAGGTTCTCTCCCTGGGGCGTGCCTATTCACCACTAGATGCCCATCGCTCTGCAGGCTTTAGTCTTTTGGCTCCGCCGCCACGTCTGATTCAGATCAGCTACTTGTCTACCAGCAGGGCAGCACTGCAAAGATAATAAACAAATGCAAAAAATCCACTTTTTAATTGATAATTTAAGGAGTTTTTTGGTGTATGAATCTTCTGGAATACATTATCAATAGCTATCTGCTAACTGTATTTATCTGTTTTTTTGTTTGTTTGTGTATGCATGTATGTATGTTAGAGATGGCAAGAGATCACTTTTCCTTGTCCGATCCCAATACCAACATTGGAACTTTAAGTATCTTAATTGTTCTTTAATTGAAGCGCTTCGTTCAAGGGGGTCATGTTCTGACAGCTCACACACGCTTCCGTCCCACAGAAAGAAATACACAACTGACAACATGACTTGTCAGTGTGGACTGTTTTGTTACAGGATTGGATTCATTTTTTTTCCCCTTCGGATATCCTGTCCAGCATTTTTTGTGACATCAACCTGTTATCATATCGGTGCCATCTCAATTTTTGCTTTGTTTACTCGTCTATACAAAATGTGTAGCAGAGTAATGAGGTCGTATTTATAACGTCACCATGATAGTGGTAGCTGTCTGGTGCCTCTTTACCAATGCCGTGTTTTCTCATATCCAAAGTAACAGCCAAAAAAAAATCAATGTGATAAATAGCTAATGCGTCTTAATCTCACTGGCTAAATTTTACATGAAATGGAATTTCATGTACAGTGTTTCAATTCTGTATCAAATGTAACAAGAAAACTATAAGTAGCCCAAACACCACAGTCCACAATGAATGGCTGTAAAAGAGCTCACAAAAATGTTTTGCATTTTTAAGATATCTAAATCAGAGGCCAAGTCATTACATGTTTAAATCAGGGACTTCTGTGCACCCCCCTCGCCCCACCCTCCGGACAGAACCTGGCCTATTTCGCAATCTTCCGCTCCTCTGATAGACATGGTGCTGTTCTATGACATCAAAAATAACTTGAGTGGGCACAGGATGGCCATGAATTGCGATTGGGTGTTTTGTTCAAATCAAATTAAACAGACTAGAGACCCCCTTAAAACCCACCAGTAGCTCCAGAGAGTCACTATATTAAAACGAATAATATATATAATAACACAACCAGTCGAATTCATCTTTCAGTTTGTTTACTGTGTTATGTCTCTGTTTACTATTACAGTGACAAAATTAAATGCCTCCATCCTGAAGTGCACTAAGCATGCCTGCTTTTCTTTTCCTGTCCATTTATTTCTGTTGGCCCGCTACAGTATCAACACTGACCACCACAGTATCAATATTGACCACTACAGTATCAACACTGGAACATTTTAGCATCTCCAAACCATCTGATGTACTTGTCTTTGGAACCTGAAGCTCATGTTGGACATGGAGTAACATGCAAACTCCACACTGAAAGAACGCTGGAGGTCCTTGTTGGGAGTTGACCCAGGACCTTCTTGCTGTAATCCTTGTCAATGGGCCACTGTGGCACCCCTAATTCTTATTCATGAATTAGCAGGCAGGTTAGAGCTATTTACTCTTATCATGGAAAATCTGCCTGCTGCTTTTCTGAAGTCTGGACCAGAAGCTCCATAAATTCCAATTTGCGCTACATATTTTGTATAACACACTTACTCACTGATCTCAGTAATTTGCTGTTTTGCTCATCACTTTCTCCACAACATGAAAGCACTCCGCATTTAAATTCATGAGCTGCCGAAATGTCCGGCTTGAAATATTCATGAACGTATATTACAAGCAGCGGTTTGAATCAATCGTGTCCTTTAGTCACACCGACCTTTCCCACACAGAGCATGTTGGGCCCGGCTTGGCCTGAGCATCGCGGAACGGTGTTGCGAACAGTTGCAGCAGTTCAGCTGCTTGTATTGCTAGCAGCATTGTGCTAAATCCTGTAAGTGGTCGTTCACACTTGATTTGTTGGCTGCATTGAGGAAGTGGGGGAGGGGGAGGGGGGAGGGCGGCCTGTTTTGTGGGCTGTTTGTGTTCTATTTTAGTTCACAGCTCAATATTAGACACCGGCAGTTTCTTTTAAACAGATGTTACCTGCCAGCTTTCTGAATAGTTAAACATAGTTAGTGGCCAGTTAGTACTGTGTGATAGTCATATTGCACTTGCTGGAGTAGCGTGTCGCTGTGTGTGTGTGTATGAAGTATTGTTTAAAAAAACACAAAAGACAAACGTCTCCCACATCATATTATGTTTGAAAGGGTCGTACACAAATTTGCCCTCTTATTGCTTTCACGCTCTCAGTCCTGCTGGAAGAGAAGAAGGGCGGCCAGTTTAAAGATGCAATGAAGAAGCAGTTTAATCGGTTCAATACTAAGTGCCAGCGGGTTCAGTTAGTCTGCTTTAACCCTTACACACCTGGAACTGTGACTGTGATTGTGCTATACTGCTTATATCTGATCTCATGATTACAGCATTTCATAGCATCGCACATTTTTTTGATGTCCACACATTACACTTGTTGCATACAGATTAAGTTGTAATTAAATTTTAAATCGTAAAATAGCTAGTTATGAATGCAAATGTGAGGTCGTTTGAAGGACAGAATCTGTCGTTTTAGCGGAATCTCTTCATTAATTATGATAATCTTCATATTTATTATGATTATTGTTGCATTTATTGTGACTGTTACTGTTGTGCACTGCCCCTTTTGTATTTTTTGCATAAACTGTATTATTTATTTACCCTTTTAAATTCAAACCCTAAGGTCACTAAACAAACACGACAAACAGTTATTATAATTATTACTGTCACATTAGTTTTTCTGTTATTGTGTGAATTCTATTTATTCATGTATTAAACCCTTAAACTAGATGAACAATTGTTTATTTATAAGTTATAAAAATAGGGGGGTTCTGTCTAATCTGGCAATGCTGTACTGTTGAGTGTGTGAGTGATGAGAAGTGGAGAACAGAGATGTCTTTTTGACCATCATCTTGGAAAGTGCCTTTTATGTATAGATAATTATTTAATTTGATAGAAATATTGTAACATTGTATTTGGGTGACTGAGTTTTTAAGCCCCTGAAGTCTAAACTCATTGAAGTCAGCGCTAAAGTCTGCGTCATGTTGGCTGAATACATTGCTCTAGGAAGCCACTCGGGAATGAATACAGCTGAAAGAAATTTATAAATATGAAATGAGATATACAATTACAAGATGATTTTCTTATTGCTTATGATGTGTTAATGCTTAAACTAACATAGTGTCTATAAAAAGAATAACAGATTACCCAGAATGAAACACTCACTTTGGTTCTGTGTTCAGGTGTGCGAGAGAAGCACCAGGACTGGGAGGCTCTGCTGGAGAAAGCTCTGTCCCCATCGGAGTCCTGCAGTGCTCCGGCCAGTCTGTTGGAAGGGGTGAGAAACACTTCACATCTTCTTACATAGTACAGCTGATCAGCCAAGGCATGCTTGGTATAACGCAATGTACGTGTCAGTGTGTGTGTGAGTGTGTGTGAGTATGTGTGTGTGTCTGTATTGAACTGAACAATATTGAACTGAACAGCTTTGCCTTAGTTTTTAAGAACTGCTGACAATATTTCTCCTAATTTCCAAATAAAAATAT
>JBBPCX010054474.1:4040-11540 GCA_037974365.1 Hydrocynus forskahlii | reverse complement strand
CCCGTCGTAAAGTTATCATCATTTACAGACACTCAACTGCATCTAAGGAGGAAACCGATTAACTGCTGATCTTTTTTTAGTTTTAACTGATAGACATCCACACTAATTCTCGTCATGCTAACATATTTAATTTAAATTTAATGAAGTAATTACACAGTTTCTTCAGTGGTCACGCATTTACTTAATGGATTACATGTACATTTCATTTCAAATCCACACAGAATCATTTTTTATTGATGATGGTGACTCACATTGTGGCCTGGTGGTTAGGGAGTTGTCCCTGTAATTGGAAGGTTTTGGGTTTGAGTCCCAGGACTGTCAGTGGCACCACTAAGGTACCCTTGAGCAAGATGCCGTCCATAAACACTGCCTGCCTGCTTCACGTGGTGAATGGGTTAAATGCAGAGCAAGAACTTCATGTTGTTCACACTGTGTGCTGTGCTCGTGTGATTGTTCAATACAGCTGAACCTTGCCTGAGCACATTTGAGGATGTGACCTTGGTCGTGGTTCAGTTGAACTTCTAGTATGGTGGTTAACCATGACTGAGGACAGAACTTGATTGTGGTCGTTCCTTTTAACAAACATGCCAGTAAAGGTGTGACTTTGGTCTATGATAGAGGAACTATAGAGGTGCAGTGTTTGCTGAAATTTTGGGCAAATGAGATTAAACAGGAAAAACTGGATGCAACACACAAGGACTCTGAGATATTTGATAAAACTGGTGAATACCAAATAACCACTGAACAGTGTCAGTATCAGCTAAATAAACTTGCAGGCTCAGCATCTGAGGGTACGCGATGGCCTTACTGGATGAAAAGGATAAAGCAGTGAGCGATGTAACTGTGATGTGAGTGATAGATGAGGCCTAGCTGGGAGTACATCCTAACATAACTTTGATGATTTCACTAGTAAGCGACATCGATAGCTATGATAGCAGCTTAACCAAGCACCGCAAAAGCTGACACAGCCATCTTCACCTAGTTTACCAAAAAAGTGTGTAACCTACATGAGGTGGGCAATGTGGCAAAAATCAATTATTACCATTCTTTAAAAAAATGTTGGATTTTTCTGACCTTTGGTAAAATTAACAGTAAACCAGAGAGCCATCAGTATCACATTAAATGTATTTAATTTGCTGCATTTAATTCAGTTTAAAGCAGATTGTGATACATTGTGAATCTGTATTATTTGCTTGTCTGTTTGGGGTTGACTGAAATACATAACGGACTGAAGTGGGGTTTTTTTTTCCTTTTACATGAGATTTCTTTGACAAGGTTGAGATGGTTCCGTCCATTTTGGCTGAGTTTTAAACACATTTGAAATGCATCGCAGGAAACTTTGCCTTAAGTGAAATGAAGTTCTACAGTTTGTGTTTTGTGTCACCGTTGAAAGTCAGCAGAGAGTAAATCATCAGCATTGCTGTAGACATAAACTACATCAACATCTTTTAAAAAGAAAGAACTAGTGGTAGAAATCTCACATGAAAGGACCCATACACGACTTTGCCCTTTAAGACTCTAAATTCTTGTAGCAGTGTGTGCCCCACCTTCTTCAGACACATCCCACGCACTCAGCCTTGGTAACCTTTACATTATGGACTAAATTGATTTTCCTTTGTTTCTGCAGACGGTATGATCAGAAGATCAGTCAGTTAAAAGGGAAATGGCCTTCCCCTCCAGGCCTCAGGTGCAGAAGGAGGTTGTGGGTAGAATTATCTTTTTATCTGCCCCGTGGTCCAGCTCCATACCAACACACCAACCAGATGACATATGTTTAACGGGAAATCACACAGAAGACTACAAAACAATGTATAATATCTAATCTACCCATATTTAATGTGTCTATTGTTCATATCTGTGCACCCTACTGTCCTTGTAGCTCTTCCATCATTCTAATTGTGCACCCAACCAGTTGTAGCTGTGTCCATCAAAACCAGCTCCCAAATCTGTCACTGACATTGTTTCCCTTCAAAGAGAATCTAACATTCAGACAAACTACCCAAACACACCTCAGCTTCCATGTCTCAGGTACATAAACATTAGCTGAAGGGAGGATTTCTGAGAAGATTACATAGAAGATTATTAGCTTGCAAAAGGGGAAAAGAGGAAAAGAAAATCAATGAAAATATAGAAGTTCTAACATTCGATCAAGACCGGGTTCGCCATCATTAGACAAAGAAGACAAAGAAGAATAATTGTACTAGAACACTTAGTTTTATTTAATGTGAGAATCTGCCCAGCAGTAATTCCTGCAGGAGTTGAGATTGTTCCTCAGTGATAAAGTCTTCCTGTCTTCTCTTTTATCCTCCTTTCCAGATCTCTTCTCCCAATATTCTTTTCTCTTCTCGAGATGTCTCGGCCTCTCTTTTCTTCTCTCCTCTCTTCTCCACTCCACTCCAGTCAACTTGGACCACTGGGCAGAACACCTGCCACTCTCAGAAAAGATGCCGCAAAAAGGTTATTTCAGTGAGACCGTCTAGTAGATCTCTAAAGTCCCCTTTTGATAAATGAGATGAAGCACATTTGTCTGTGGAGAACCTTCTAGAGGAGTATAGAGCCTTCACATCATGTTAAGGATGTTAACTGGGTTAAAGGTTCTTCCAAGAACTGATTCACTCTTTTGAAGTTTTTTAAAACTTAAAAAGGCTCTTCACACAAATATCATCTACAAAAGGCTCTTTAAGGAGCTGTCCATCGAAAGGTTTTTAAGGCATGATTAATGAATGTTGCATCATGCAAAAAAAAAAAAACATTTTTAAAGAGTGCGTCTCGATCTCTCTGTCCCCGTGTAAAGTCGTTAGCCATGCATGCTGCATTTTAGCGAGCGCATGAGCTTTAATTAGCTTTAATTAGCTAGGAGTTAGTAAGCTCTGTTTTACTGAAGAAAAAAGAGCGATTGATGTCCACTGTGACAGTGAGATATTCTTGGAGATATTCTTATAGAGCTCTTCTCAGGCTACCCTTTCCAGTCTTTCCTATTGCTTGTAGATGACCTTGTTTTCTAGGTCTAGTCCAAAAGTGGGCGTGGCACAGTGGAGCTGGGGTCAGACAGGTTGCATGTTAACAGTAAGATTTGGAACTTAAATATATAGAGATAAACTAGAGCTAGAGTCCAAACCAGATGTCCCCGGTTGATAAGTGCCTGTGTGTGTGTGTGTGTGTGTGTGTGTGTGTGTGTGACAGAGAGAGAGAGCGAGAGAGAGAGAGAGAGAGAAACATGACTAGACTAGCTCTGGTGCTAATGTGAGATTTTTTCAGTAGAAGAGAAGCTGCTTTGTTTGAAACTTCTGTCATTTGTCAGTGTGAATTGCCTTTTAAACACACACACACACACAACATATCTGGCCGTCTGCCTAGACACCATTAAATCCCGGTTATTTGAACCCAAATGAGAAAAAGGGCTTGTAGGACAAGGGTGCGGCGCTGCATGAAGATGAGGCTGTAAAGGGTCTCAGTAGGGCTCTGTGTGTGTGTGTGCATGCATGTGTTTGTGTGTGTGTGTGTGTGTGTGTGTGTGTAAGGTAAGATAAAATAAGATCAGATAAGATAATACATTATTAATTCCCAGGTGGGGAACTTTTTGTATTATAGCAGCAGAAAATGCAATACAATAACATGCAATAAATGTAAAAGTAAATGAAAATAGAGCTATAGATAACTTATCAAAGGGTGCATGAATGTGCAATATGACATTATGAATATGCGTTATGACATTATGTGCGTTATGACAATGTGTGTGGGGGGGGTGGGCTCAGGGGCTATTATGCTGTCTGATTGCTGCAGGCACAAAGGAGCGCCTGAATCACCCTGTCTTGCACTTGGGGGGAATGAGTCTGTGGCTGAAGATGCTCCCCATCTGTCACAGCTCATCATACAGTGGATGTGCAGGGTTTCAAAAGATGGACTCCTCCTCTTCTCCATCACTGCCTCCAGGCTAGTTCGTTGGAGCCCAACAACTGAGCTGGCCTTCTTTACTAGTTTGTTTAATTTGTTTGCCTCCCTGGCCTTGATGTTAACGCCCCCCAGCAACCTGTACGAGTCCACCATTTCTATTTCCTTCCCCTCAATGCAGGCCCGGCGTCATGGGCAGGTTTAGGGTGCCGTGCCCACCCTCGGACTCACTTGGGCCCGCCCTGGGAATATGAGCCTGTCATCATTGTTTTTGAAAAAGTACTAATAATTGCAGGCTACTATGATTAAGATTTTTTCTTTTCCAATAAAATATTTCATAATAACAAAGAAAAAAGTGCTTCATCTAAAATGTGGTCATTTCAAATGGTCTGTGGTTCATTCAAAATAATCCCGGTTAAACGGAAATGGTAGGCTACTCTTACTGTAGCAACTAACACAACCCATCACAAACTAGTGATAGAACTTCGGAAAATCAACTAAAGATGAGGAAAACTACACCAAGCTGAAGGAAATGGATATATGGCGTTTCTTTAAAATAAAATAGGTTTGAGGAGAATGTCATAGACGAGCTAACACAAGAGGTTGACCAATCTCCAGCTACAAGCCAGCATGTATCTGCAAGCCAAGGGGGAGCGGTGCAGAGATCACTGGCGGCTGAACTAGGCACGGAGGATCTGGGCGTTGACAAACCGAATCAAATAGCCTTGATAGTGACTGGTATGCAAACAGAGACTGGCTAGAGTACTCTGTTAAAAGAGACACTGCAATCTGTTATCCTCTCCTGGAGGCTCCACCTTTACGCTAAGTGGATTTAGTGACTGGAAACATGCAGTAGAAAGAGGCAAAGGACTAAATAAACACGCAGCATCAAAAGAACATCTGATTTGTGAAGCTATGTGGAGAGACGCATATGCACTGGTAAAGAAATATCAACTTTAGTTAATGAAGATCAGTTGCAACGGAACAGATACTACTTGTCATCTATAGTAAATGTCATTGAATTCCTCTCTGTAAACCACCTACCTTTTAGAGGTGATCATGACACCTTTGACAGTATGACTGAAGATGGCTGTGGTTTATTTTTGTCCATGTTCGAATATACATTGAGGAAAGATCCTGTGTTGGCCACAATAGCCCAGTCCATTCCACACAATGCTAGATACACTAGCCATGACATTCAGGACAAATTAATAGGCATAATGTCTACTATGATCACTGAGCACATTGTGAGAGAAGTCGGGGACTTATTCTACACTATAAAAGTGGATGGCACTCAAGATCCTACAGGGAAAGAAAATATTTCTATAGTTGTGCGTTTTATCAATGACATGTACGAGCCCATCAAACGCCTTTTGACAATCGCTACAGCGGATGAGGGGGATGCAGCCACACTGACTGACACGATCATTGAAGAACTGACCAAAGCAGGACTGAGTCTGTAAAAAATAATCAGTCAAGTCTATGATGGCGCCTCACTTATGTCCGGCAAACACGGGGGAGTTCAAAAACTTCTCCAACTAAAACTATACTGTGACGTCCACTGTTTCAATCATCAGCTACATCTGGCAGCAATACATGCAATATGCTTTACAAATTCTGCCAAAAACCAACTGTGGCCATTCTGTACAAGGGAGAAAGACTGAAGTGTCTCTTGAAACAATGCTGGACGGGTCACTATAGCACAGTCTCTGCTATTTTGAGATCCTTTGATGACCTCATCACCCTGCTCCAAGAAGTCGACAGCATGAGGTGCAGAAGTGCGTGTTGAAGAAGTAGGTTTACTTCGGACCATATCAGAACTCAGCTTTAAGTTCATCGCTGAGATGGTGCACAGAGATATACTTAGACCCACCCCCAATACCATGCTACAGGCTGAGGACATGGATCTTTTGACTGGCGCACAATTTGTCACTTCAGCGTGCGCATGCATTGAAAACCTGCGCTCTGAGACGGAATTCATGGCCCTCTTGGAGCGCTGCCAGGGCAGAGTCAATGCCAAAAAGATGACGCACAATTAACTCGGCTTTTGCAATGTATACAGGATGACCCTAACAGTGAGGCCGAATTGCAAAGGTTGTACTTCAGTTGTATTGATGCTGTTTGTGGAGAAATGAAGGAGTGTTTTGGGGAGCGCAACTACACATTGATGCATGCACTCAAAGCCTGATCCCGCTTTTCTCGATGTATCCAAAATACAACCCTTGCTTGAGCTCACCAACACAGACGTCGTGGATACAGAGTACACAGTAGCACGACAATTCTTGCATGAGAAAATGAAAGACACAACTCCGCCTGATGGAGGTGGATGGACTACGAGAAAAGTTCTAAAGCATCTCCATCAACCCCTTGAGACAATGCCAAGCGTAATGACTGTGCTGAAACATGCACTGACATTTGGTGCAAGCACTGTGCTGCGCGAGAACTCTTTCTCCACATTGAAGAACATTTTCACCGATCATCGACAAAGCATGCTGTACGTCCGTAAGGCCAATTTAATTAAGTTGGCATTTGAAAAGGACTTCACAAAAATATTCAGGGACGAGTGGAGGGACAACATCTTGTGAAGACTCCACGCAGTGGCACAGCGTCGCCTACTGCTTTACTAATGGTTAGCCTAATTATTATATTCATACTGGCCCTGCTGTGATGTTGTAAAAATGAAACTGAGACATACATACACAAAAGAAAATATGCAAAATACAACACACATGTAGCCTTACAGTACGTTATAGAAAGTATATAGTATAGCAAACCCAAATAATTCAAACATGTTTATTAGCACGTTAGAATATATTAAATGGGTATGAAGAAGCAGTTCTTTCTTATTTCTCTTCGAAATTAGAGGCTGTTACTATTTGATTTCTAAATAAAATCAGCTCTTGATGTATCTTACTGTATCACGTGTTGCATGCTTTTATTTGAATGACATCTAGCTTGCTATACAGTACCTATAGTAGCCTATAAAATGCGTGCCCCCCACAAAGCAATGCAAGGCCCGTCTGCAAATCCATGTCTGGAGCCGGGTCTGCCTCAGTGATAATCGGTTTGGGGGGCTTCCCACTCCGTCTGAGGTCCACCACCAGCTCCTTGGTTTTCTGTGTGACATCAATATTTTTTTAGCGATTCCCATCCCTATTAGTAAGTGTCCTTGCTGAATGTATGTTGTCCATTTTAACAATCTGGCCAAATGAAAAATCTGACGAGGCATCTGGTGATTTCCTTCTGTGTGTTCTTGTCTGTATACGTAAAGAAAAGAGACATAAATCAAGGACTGGGATGTCCAGTTGTTTTAATGCTTTTTCTTACATGCTCTAGATGATGATGTGCTTCGATACTCGTGGAACAAATTTGCATATATTCACGTAAACTTTATGGGGCGAGAAATTTTGGTCATGGAGTCTGTGGAAAGATTTCAAATTACTTTAATGGCTGGTTAAAGAAAACACTGCTGTTTCTCTGCTTTATAAATAGAAGTTAGGATGAGTTGAATGTTGAGTCACTGGGGTGGAAGTCTGAGTTGAGTTACTGACGTGCATTCTGAGTCCAATCTCAAGCCTCTGAGGTACATGTAAGTCAAGTCTGGAGTCT